>ML292848.1:0-52422 GCA_005239495.1 Nicotiana undulata | reverse complement strand
GGTTGTGAACCTTGTGTACATCTCTTGGATAGTCTCTCCTTCTTTCATAATGAAGTTTTCATACTGAGAGTATAGTAGAGTACCTCTAGACCTCTTTAGCTGAGGTGTTCCTTCATGGGCTTCTTGTAGAGTATCCCGGATTTCTTTGGTTGTGGTGCAACTTTGGATTCTGCTGTATTCATATGGACCTAATCCAAAAACTAGCCACTTCTTGGCCTTAGCATTCTTCTCCCATTTCTTCAGTTCATCGGCAGTGCAATCAGCCCTAGTCTTTGGTACATCCAAACCTTTAGCAGTCTTCTTCATTGTAGCTAGATGTCCATCAGTGACTATATCTTAGAGTTCATAGTCTTCTCCAATCAAGTGGTCCTTCATCTTGTTCTTCCACCAAGAGTAGTACTGGCCATTGAAGAGTGGTGGCCTTGCAGTTGATTGACCTTCCTAGTTCCCAGGTGGTGCACTCATTTTGATCTTTTCCAAGGTGTTAGCCTTTTCAAGGATAACCTGCTCTGATACCAATTGATGTTTTAGACGTCAATACCACACAAGAATATAGGTTAAAAGTGTGGTACCCAATTTTTCGAGTGCTGTCTCACAAGAAGAACCTGGTTCTTCTTTGTGTTCCAACTTCTACTGGTGCGGAATAATAAAAGCAGTAAAGTAAAAACACAGAGATTTTTACGTGGAAAACACCTGGCTCAAAAGGTGAAAAAACCACGACCTACTCCTCAGTAGGATTTGCTCAAACTCTTCACTAAAAACTCTGAGCCAAACGGACTTACAAAATAAACTCTTTTGTAATCCTAGGACTAACTCTAATCCCTTTGTATCAACTAGCCTCTAGCTAATTTCTACAAGCTTCAAGTTAACTCTAACTTGAACAATGTGTACCTATTACAATTACTTCTAAGAAAGTTGATAAGATACAATATTAAAACTCCTACTACAATCAAATAGACTCAATACATAAATGATGAAATTGGTTCTTCTAGCTGATCTGTAGCCTTTGTATCGCACACTAAATCTGCTTGCAAAATAACTCTGGGAATTTTGCTTTCAGATTTTTATTCACTTCAGTACTTGTGCGTCTGGAATTCCAGCAGAAATACTTCGAGTATTTATAGAGTCAGTAGTTTAGTTTGTCGATCAATTCTAGTTCAACTCTTCCTGTGAGAAAGAATTCGAATTAAACTCAACTTCCTTCCTTTGTTACTTTTCTTGCTGAATTCAACTTCTATTCTCTCATCAATTTGCAACCTTTTCGCATTAGGAGACTATCCCTTGGTTCATTGATACTTCATAATCACAAATATCTCCTATGCATATACGGTTCATGTGCCTGCTATTCAGTTCAAGAATGTGTGCTCTGATGGACCTGGTTCAACTGGTTAGACATTTGTCAATCTTCAAAACTATGCAGCGACTTGGGTCAACAACTCAGCATACCTCACAATCACTCAGCATCAGCCCCTCGGGCAACCTTACTGTCACTCATGCCTCCCAATCACTCATCACTCGACACTCGGCACTTTCACTCAGTAGGTACCTGCGCTCACTAGGGGTGTACAGACTCTAGAGGGGCTCCTACAGCCCAAGCGCTATAAATAGCCAAATCATGGCAATAATCACTTTGGCACTCGGCCTCTCACATATCATAACAGTGCAACATGTTGCGGCGCGCAGCCTGATCCATATAATATCTGATGCGGCGTGCAACCCGATCCAATATCATATCCTCACAATCAGGCACTCGGCCTCACTCAGTCACCATAAATAGTACAATATGATGCGGCGCGCAGCCCGATCCCATAATATCCTCAAAACATAGGACCTCGGCCTCACTCAGTCAGATCCTCACAAAAAGCCGCTCGGGCTATCAGTAAAATGGGGTACTCGCCGCAAAATATTAATTTAAATCACAAAATATGTAAATAAGACTGAGTTTTGAAATCAGTTAAACATGACATGACTGAGTGTAAAACATGAATCAACACAGTGAGGAATAGTAGTAAATGGCCCCACAGGTCGGCACCAGGCCCCAAACATAGCGTACAGCCCAAAAATACAGTAATAGTCTTAAAACACAATTTATCATATGATTTAGATATAATGACGCAACTCATAGTTGCCACGGGAAGGACCAAGTCCAGTTACCTAATCAGTGCACGCCACCCACTCATCATCCAGTGTGTGCGTCACTCCAAAACAATGAGAAGATGCTAAGTCCGGGGTTTCATACCCTCAGGACATGATTTAAAGTCATTACTTACCTCAAACCAGCTCGAAAAGCTACTCCGCAATACTCTTGCCCCTCAAATCGGGTCCTAAAAGCTCCGAGTCTATCAAAATCAGATTTACAACATCAAAATATGCGAGGGAGATGAAACCCAATCGAAACATATCAAAATTAGGCACAATTTCCGAAATTGACCAAACCCGGCCCCTGGGTCCACGTCTCGGAACTCGATACAATTTACACCATAATTATCCTCATCCTCCCACGAGTCTATACGTACCAAGAATACTGGAATCGGAGTCCAAATGACCCCTCAAATTCCCATTTTAAGGTCTCATAATCTCAAGCCCTAATTACCCATTTTGCCCTGATAGTTCCCCAAACATTCACCACTAATTAGGCCTTTAATCACATATAAATGAGTTATGAAGTCAAGAACATTACCTCCAAGTGATTACCCTTTGGTTTCCTTAAAACTCTCTCCCAAAAGCTTCAATCTCGTTCAAAAATGGTGGAAAAATGAAGACGAGTCGCGGATTGGCTATTTAAACACTGCCCAGTTATTTACTCATTGCGATCGCGGAAATAGGCACGCGATCGCGAAGAATAAAATGATGTCCCACAAAATAACACTACACGATCGCGATTCAGCCTGACACAAACTCACGCGATCGCGTAGCACATTCGATCACCCTCTCACGCGCCCCATTAACTCTACGTGATCGCGGACAATGCTACGTGATCGCACTGCACAGAAATCTCAACCCACGCGATCGCGACCTCCACTACGCGATCGCGTATAACAAAATTCCTTCCTCCCCAGATTAGACCTACGCGATCGCAGGAATCCCCTCGCGATTGCGGAAGAGGAAACCAGAACCAGAAAATACAGCAGCAACAACAGTTCTATTAAGGCCAAACACACTCCGTTAACCACCCGAAACACACCCGAGGCCCTCGATACCTCAACCAAACCTACCAACACACCCCATAATATCATTCAAACTTAGTCGAGCCTTCGAAACACCAAAAAAGATGCTGATTTTTGTCGGGGGCTCACGGATCACAGAAGGAGAAGTCTTTTGCAGGTGCAGAGCTTGGACCGTAGAAGTGGACCCGCATAAGCGGGATTGAGGATGCAGAAGTGGGTGGTTGGGGTTTTAATGAAACTCCGCATAAGAGATCTTGCTTCCGTAGAAGAGAAGCCATAAGTGCGGCTTGTGAGTCTGCAAAAGCGAAAATGTTGGACAAAATAATATGTGTGAGGGTTTGGAGATTTCTCTAATTTTTCGAATTTTCAATCTCAGTTATTGGAAATTTTTGATAAGGGGTTTCACACGAATTCAAGAGGTAAGCAATCTTTGATCACATTTGTCCAATAATATCTAATACCCATTAATTGTTACACCTAGATAATGTGTTTTTGAGGTGGAATTTGGGGGATTTGTGGTCTATGTATTGGAGAGTAAGATTTGGGGATTTGAGGTTCGATTTGTGATCGGAGTTGGATGATTTTGGTATGGTTGGACTCCTTATTGAATGGGCGTTCGAAATTTGTAAATTTTGCTGGGTTTCGAGGCATGAGCCCGGGGTTGACTTTTTGAATTTGGTTAAAGAACTCAACTTTATCGTAAGGGATCGATTCCTATAGTTTTTATTGATTATACTGAGTTGTTTGTTACTAGATTTGAGGCGTTCAGAGGCCGATTCGCGAGCCAAGGGTTTGTTGGAGCATTGAGTTGCGCACTTTGAGGTAAGTAACACTTTTAAACTTGACATTGAGGGTAAGAATCCGTAGAATACCTGTTATATGCATGGTGTTGATGCACATGCTAGGTGATAGGCGTGTGGGCGTGCACCGTGGTAATTATGATTTTGTTGATTTTGTGGTAATGTGTAGTTATCTAGTCTTGTTTCTATCCGTGTAATTCCTAGGTGTTAGCATAATTGAGTTGTGATCCATGTTAGAAATCATATTTAGGCTATGTGCTTATTCTAATTGGACCACTAAGGTCATTTATGTTGTGAAGTTATTTGCTTAAGTTGCAATTACGTACTCAGTCACATTTATTCAATTGCATATCATATTTCGGTGTCTGTTATCATTTACTGTTACATCATGTTATTATTATTCTTGCTGAGTGGTATGAGATTTGTGAGCCCGTGAGACTAGAGAGATTGATGAATGAGTTGGGGCCAGAGAGCAGGATTGTGAGTGATATTGGGGATCGGGTTGCACGCCGCAACACACCTTATTTTCTTATTTATTATTATGGGATCGGGCTGCATGTCGTAGTAGGACATATTAGCTTTATATTAGCGCTTGGACATGATCCGCCCCTCCGGAGTATGATATACGAGCAGTGATCGTAGGCACCTATACAGTGTTGAGTGATTGTGTGTAATGAGTGTGGTTTAAGGCAGACATATTGAGTACTCTGAGAGTGTGAGTACCTGAGATTATCACTATGATGCATTACATTTGACATGCATATTTGACATGTAGTCATATAGATGTAACATTCCTCATGCTAGCTGTACTTGGAATATTATATCAATGTTGAGCTTAAATTGTTGGACGTGAAAGCATGCCTAAATTTCTATACTGTGTACGAGCTGATTATGGAAGTTTTCTAAGTTATCACTATCATTATTTTGTTATATCCGTGTTGTCATTATTTTTATAAATGTATCTTTTTGAGCTCGTCACTGCTTTCAGCCCAAGGTTATTCTTGTTACTTATTGCGTACATTGGGTCGGTTGTACTCATACTACACTCTGTATTTCGTGTGCAGACCAAGGTACATCTGGACATGATGGTTGCTAGAGTGGTGATAGTACATGTTCGGAGACCTTGAGGTAGCTTCTATGACGCCCGCAGACCTTGACTTTCCTTCCTTTCATTTTATTTCAATATTGTTCTATTTTCTCAGACAGTTGTACATTTAGAATATGTTGACATTAGTAGCTATGTACTCGGTGACACTAGGATTTTTGGATTTGTTGTCGTTGAGTTTCAGTTGTTCTTATCAGTTATCTATGAGATTTTCTACCGTTGAACTTGTTAAAAACCATGTTTTAAATTCAAATGCGTAGTTATTATGTGATTGTCGGCTTGCTTAGTAATTTGATAGGCACCATCACGACAGGTTGGGATTAGGATCGTGACAAAAATGATAATATCACAGTCTTTTGACCGCTCTAACCACCTCCGCTACCTCAAATTTAGATCCTTTTGCTTAAACAAGTGTTGTAGACTCCGATGATCTATGAATACCTCACACGACATGTCATAGAGGTAATGCCTCCAAATCTTCAATGCATGAACAATTGTTGCCAACTCTAAGTCATGAACAGGGTAGTTCTTCATGAAATTTCAGTTGTCGAGACGCGTAGGCAATCACCCTACTATCTTGCATCAGCACCGCGCCAAGCCAAAAAAATGATACATCACAATACATAGTGTAAGAGCCCAAATCCGTAGGCAACACCAACAATGGAGTTGTAGTCAAAGCAGTCTTGAGCTTATGAAAGCTCAACTCACACTCATCAGACCACCTGAATGGGGCACCCTTATGGATCAATATAGTCAATGGGGCTGCGATAGATGAAAACCCCTCCACGGACCGGCGATTATAGCCCGCCAAACCCAAGAAGCTTCGAATCTCTATAGGTGAAGTAGGTCTAGGTCAGTTCTAAACCGCCTCGATCTTCTTAGGATCCACATTAATACCTTAAGAAGATACAACATGCCCCCAAAATGAAACTGAATCCAACCAAAACTCACACTTTGAAAACATGGAATATAATTTGCTATCTATCAAGGTCCGAAGTACGATCCACAGATAATGCTCATGCTCCTCTCGACTGCGGGAGTAGACCAAGATATCATCAATTATCACAAAATTATCCAAATAGGATTTGAATACCCGGTTCATCAAATCCATAAATGTTGTTGTGGCATTTGTCAAGACAAATGATATCACTAGGAACTCATATTGCCCATACCGAGTCTGAAAAGCTGTCTTAGGGACATTTGATCTCCTAATGCTGGTAGCCAAATCTCAAACCAATCTTCGAAACCACTTTGGCACCCTGAAGCTGATATAATAAGTAATCAATCATCAGCAAAGGATACTTGTTCTTGATAAATACTTTGTTCAACTGCTGATAATCTATACACATCCTCATCAAACTATCCTTCTTCTTCTTCTTCTTCACAAACAACACTATTTCACCCAGGGCGAGACATTAGGTCTGATGAATCCCTTATCAAGAAAATCCTGCAATTGCTCCTTCAGTTCATTCAACTCAGCTAGGGCCATATAGTATGGTGGAATAGAAATGGGCAGAGTGTTTGGAGACAAGTCAATATAGAATTCAATATCTCTATCGAGTGGCATCCACGACAAATATGTAGGAAACACCTCTAGAAACGGCACAACTAGAACTGAATCCATGATAGGAAACTCAACACTAGGATCACATATATAGGCCAAATATGCTCGACATCCCTTCCCGACCATATGCCAAGCTTTCACATAAGAAATAACCCTGCTAATAGAATGACAAGGAGTCTCTCTCTACTCTAATCAAGGCAACCCCGACATTGCTAAGGTCATCGTCTTGGCGTGAAAGTACAAAATAGCGTGCTAAGGTGACAACCAATCCATGCTGAAAAATAACATCAAAGTCTACCATATCATGAAGCAGAAGATCTATACTAGTCTCAAGGCTCCCGAAAGAAACCACACACGAGTGATAAACATGATCTTGAACAATAGAATCTCCCAGAGGAGTGGACACATAAACAGGAGCACTCAAAGAATCACAAGGAATAACCAGATATGAAGGAAAATAGGATTACACGTAGGAATAACTATATCCCCAATCAAATAGAACTGAGGCATTTCTATGGAAAACTAGAACAATACCTTTGATGATGGTGTCAGATGACTCTGCCTCAGGTCTAGCAGGAAATGCATAAAATAGGGTCGAGCCCTACCACGCTGACCTCTGTATCTCGAATGGCTTACAAATGGCTGACCTCCACCTCTAGCAGCCTCACCCCCGCCTATAGTTGGCTAAGCGGGCGGTGGAGAAACCGGTGCCAGAACCATGGAATGAGAACTCTGTTGTGGCATGTCGCCCAATGACCTAGGGAAATATCCTGTGACATGACTCGAATCTCCACAAGTATAACAAGTCCTCGACTGCTGTGACTGTTGACTCTGGAACTGGCCTTGTCGACCTAGATAACCACCCCGATAACTCTACATAGTAGGTGCACTAATAGGAGCTGAAGGTGCACTGTGGGTTAATAGCTCAGGATGAGAATGATAAGAACAACGACTACCCGAAGCACCGTAGGATGCCTAAAGGGATGAATGAATCGTCCTGGGAGGGTAGACTCTACCAAATGAGCCACTGCCTCCAGATGAGGCACCAATGAAACCACCTAAATGACAAGGCCTCATCTCAGATACTGCTTCCCTACCCTGACCATGATCTATCTCAATCCGTCTAGCAATCTGTATGGCCCTCTGGAAAAAAATATAATCTCCCGTCTCCTTGGCCATCTGTAGCCTGATAATGAAAGTAAGTCCATTGATGAATCTTCTCACTCTCTCCCTCTCAGTAGGGAGTAAGATAACTAAATGGTGGTTTAGGTCAACAAATCGGGTCTCATAATCGGTAACAGTCATGCTACCCTCGAACTGCCAGCGGTACTCCTCTCTCAAAGTGAAAGGAATACAGTTCTCCAGAATAAGCTGCGAAAACTGATCCCAAGTAAGGGGTGGCAAATCTGCTGATCTACCTTGCTAATAATCCTGCCACCACCTCTTGGCAGAACCAATCATGTAAAGCACTACAAAGTCTACTCCATTGGACTCAACAATACCCATGTTGCACAACACCTCATAGAAACTATCCAAATAATCATGTGGGTCCTCATATGGTGCACCACTGAAGTTAATAGGGAAGAACTTTGTGAACTTTTCAAACCTCATCAATCCCTCAGAAGACATTGCGGGCCTCTCCCCGGTTTGTGTAGCAATAATAGGCTAAACTACCCCAACTGGCGAAAATGTCGGAGTTTGATATATGGGAGCCATCTGCTCTGGAGTGTGAGTAGCGGGATTCTGCCCTCCTCCCCCAGCCTGAGAGAGATTTGGTTCCCCCAGAAACGTACTAGTTTGGGCCACACTCCCCATAAGGCCTACCAAGCAGACTAGAGCAACCTAAAACACGAGAGTGACTATGAATCCCTCTGGGACCTGAGCGGGTCTAACTGGTGCGATCTGATATGGGATATCCTCCTCATGATCAATCAGAGGCTCCACGGCAGGTGCTGCTGCACGAGCTCTAGGCAGAGCTCTGCCTCTACTTCGACCCATATCTCGACCCCGGCCCCTACCTTTATAGTGGCTATAATATAGGGCTCCAGCTCTTGTCCGGTTGTAGATGTTGTGTGTGTTCTCACCATGTGAGAGAGAACAATAATGGAATGATTCAAACATTAATGATAGAATAAAATTGCACGATACGAAATGAAAGAAGTGAAATTTTGATAAAGCTCCAAAGCCTCTAAAAGCTAAGTACAGACGTCTCCGTACTGATCCTCTAGACTCTACTAAGTTTTCTCATGACTCTTGAGACCTAAGCAACCTAGTGCTCTGATACCAACTCGTCATGACCCAGAATCCTACCCTAGGAACCATAATGGCGCCTAATATTTCACTTACTAAGCAAGCCAACGTTAGCTAGATTATTTAAACAATATTACCAATTAATAATAAAATATTAATAAAGACAAACTGAAATAATATGGAGTGAAATAAATCAATACATATGACGATATCCAAACATCTCCAAAAATATAGAGTCATGAAGACATGAGCAACTAGAGTACTACATATATTGTCTAAAACAAAGTACAACTGTCTAAGACTAGGTAAAATGTAAAATGGAGAAAGAAGGGGACTTCAGCGCTGCGGATACCGTGCATCTATACCTCAAGTCTCCAAATATGGTTGAATCCGAGCAGAACACCACCAGACGCCGCTAGGACCAACAACAATATCACCACAAGAAATGCAGAAGTTTAAGGTGAGTCCAACCGACCCCATATACTCCGTAAGTGTCGAGCCTAACTCGACGAGGTAGTGACGAGGCTATGACAAGACCCTACATAAAATTTTGTATAGATATACATATAAAGCAACAAAGTAACAACTAGAACAATAAAATATTAATTGGGAGGGGGCATGCGAAAAGGGAAAAATATTATAAGAGCGGCGATTACAAGATCACCAAATAACATCCTTCGAAATAAGAAGCAATGTAACTAAGTAAATCACCAATCCAGAAATCAAATAAGGCAATGTAATAAAGATGGCACGGCATCACCCTTCGCGCTTTTACTGTCGTCCTTACCATATACTAACAACAACAACAAAAAAACCAATATGTTTTCACTGAGTGGGGTCTGGGAAGGGTAGTCTGTACGCAGACCTTACCCCTACCTAAAAGGTAGAGGGGCTGTTTCCAATTGACCCTCGGCTCAGGAAGGTAATAAGAAGAAGTGGATAGCAAGAAAGGAAGAAAGAGGGAAGAGAAAAGAAAAAGGGAGATATAAAGGATAATTAGTACCAAATACTAGAAACAACATATACAATACCTGAAGCGAACAAAACCACATAACGTAATAAAATCTAAGAATATGAAGGGACATGCGGACTAATAAGACGAAAAACTACCCACTAACCTTCTACCTTAATCCTCGACCTCCACACCCTTCTATCAAGAGTCATGTCCTCGTTATGCTAGAGCAGCGCCATGTCCTACGTAATCACCTCTCCCCAGTACTTCTTAGGCCTACATTGACCTCTCCTAAAACTCGCCATGGCCAACCCCTTACACCTCATAACAGGGAAATCAATGTTTCTTCTCTTAACATGTCCGAACCATCTCAGCCAAGAAACAATATAAATTTGAATAACAAATGCAAGACGGGAACCAATTTCACTTCAATTATAGTGCCAGGATAACAAATTCATCTTTAAAACTCCCCAAAATGTTCAAATAAAACAAAATATATGAGGCGAATAATTAAAAACTAAGAATCTAACCTAAGCATGAAGAACATAGTTAATGAACAATATAATACAAAGGAACAATTTCCACCCGCATGCTTTATCTCAATGACAACGCATATATACTCGTCACCTCACATATACGTTGTCCACACAATAATACACTTAGCAAATAGACCAACAAGTCCTAATCCCTAAAGTCAAGCTTTACCACAACACTTACCTCATTTTGCAACCAAATAAAGGCACAAACGCAACTTTTCCTTTAGAATTAGCCTCCAAGCCAATCAAATCTATCCAAATATTGTTCAAATAATTCAAAATATGCTTTAGAAACTACCCACGAGTGATAAAGATGAAATCTTTAATGATATTGGAAAAAGTCAGCAAAAGTCAACTTTGAGCTATCTTAGTCAAAACATGAGATTCGGACCAACACTCAATTATCCATTCACCCCCGAGACCGGTTATGTGATTAGTTTGGAAATCCGACCTCAACTTGTGGTCTAAATCTCAAATATTCAAAATCTCCAATTTCTACCTAAACCCCTAATTTCTACCATGATAAAGCTTAGATTAAATGTTAAATTAATAGATGTTTATGAAAATATAACGAAACAAGTTAAAATCAACTAATCAATGAAGTAGGAATGAAAAACCTCTTCAAAATCGTCTCTAGGCCGAGCTCTAACTTGAAAATTGTAAAAAATGGTGAAATTCCAATTTTTGGAACGTTTTAATACATGGGTGTCTGGTGCTATTCGCGATCGCGATCAACCCTACGCGTTCGTGAAGGCTTAGCTCCCCCCTTGCCTTCGTTCTCGCGATCCAAATCCCGCGTTCGCATAGAGTCTCTGCTCAGCCTTCCCCTAGATCCCACAACCCATCGCGTTCGAGAGGGAATGACCGCATTCGCGAAGGGAAACCCCCCGCTACTTCATATTCACGACCAAGTCCCCGCTTTCGGGTAGAAGAAATCCTCCCCATGCCCATTTCACTCTTCGCGATCGGGAGAGTAGCTTCGCAATCGCGAAGAACAAAGTACCAGACACCACAATACAACTAAAACCAACAACTTTGTAAGTCAAAAATGGTCTGTAGCCTATCTGAAACTCACCCGAGCCCCTTGGGCTCAAAACTAAACATGCTCACAAGTGTAATAACATCATACGTACTCGCTCCCATGATCAAAACACCAATGTACACCTAGAAGTACGAACCATACATGAGAAAGCATGAAATTATTAAAGGAACTCAAGAACATCAAAAATCACAGCTGATCGTTTGAATCCTATCAAACCAACTCCGATTTGCATCAAATTTTGCAGACAAGTTTCAAATAGAAAAATTAATTTATAAAAATTCCAGAATCAAAATCCGAACCCGGTAATCACAAAGTCAACCTACACTTAAACCTTGGAGTTATCCAAACCTTCAAATTACTAGCTTTCAGCAAAACAAGTCAAATCAAGTTAAGGACTTCCGAATTTAATTCCGAGCATATGGCCAAGTCCAAAATCAGGATGCAGACCCATCGGGATGTTCAAAATACCGACCAGGGATCGTTTGCACAAAATGTTTACCCTAGTCAACTCAAGCCGTTTTTGAAACCGAAAATCATGTTTTTTAAAATTCACATAAAATATTTTCGGAAGAGAAACGGAATGTGCACGCAAATTGAGAAATATTAAATGGAGCTAATAGAAGTCTCGGAACTCGGAAATAAGGGCTAGTACTCAAAATGGAATATCGGGTCGTCACGAAAATGCCGAACCATCTCAACGTCACCTCCTGCATCTTATCCTCCATGGGAGACACTCCCACCTTATCTAACCTGGTATGCCTGGATATCCATCTCAACATCCTCATTTCAACAAATTTCAACTTCTGAATATTGGAGTTCTTGATTGGCCAACACAATGCCCCATACACCATACTCAGTCTATTCACGACTTTGTCAAACTTAACTTTACATTTTAGTATCACATTCTTATCACATAAGACATCGAAAGCGTGCCTCCATTTCATTCATGTTGCTCCAATACGATGTGTGACATCCTCATCAATTTCTCCATCTCCTAGTACTATTGACCCAAGGTACTTGAAACGACCTTTCCTGGGATGATTTGTATATCAAGATTCACATTCATGTCCGCTTCCTGGATAACGTCGCCCGTCGAAAATCAATTAAAAAGAAAAAAAAAGTATAATATTCCAACAGAATTCGTTTGAAAATAAGATTTAATTGAGGCTAGATTTGTAAGTAGTAGCTGACAAATCTACCACCGGAGAACATCGGAAATAGGAAATAAATTTCTAAGCTTTGACCATTTATCTATTCTCAATTCCTCTCTCTAGACCCTTCCCTTCTCACTCTCTCTCCAGGACGACACGAGGTCTGGTGATATCAATGTAAGTTTAAATTTTCTTTTACAATGTTTAGGGTAAGGCTATCTAGGGGGCTCCGGATACTTAAGGGAATGGGTATGGGGGCCGTACCAGTAAGGTGGGTTCCTTAAGGGGGCTGAGAAGGTACTGTACCTGTCTTAGTTTAGTGTTTGATGTGTTTGTTATTTTTTAAACAAAAAAAATTTGTAACCGTTATAAAATTTGTGTTTTGGAGTATACTTCAAGTTAGAATATTTTTGTTTCACTTGATAGTTGTCATTATTAGTTTAATCCTATACCCAAGAAGAAGAAAAGCTTTAGTATGTTGGGGTTTTAAGTATATTAATGCTTAAAGGAGGGTGAATGGGAAATGGAGGGAAAATGAAATATTTGAGTTTCATTTGAGATTTTCTCCTTGATGAAAGGGCATTGTCTCATATTGGAAGAGGAAGAGGTTTTTAATGGTTATATAAGAAATTGATCTTCTTCTAGCTCTTAAAGAGTTTAGAAGAAGGCAAGCCTTGCGCCGTTATCGTCGTCGCTCGCTCGGCTCGGCTTTGCCTTCGGATTCGGATTCGGTCAAATGATCGATTGATTGATTGATTCATTTTTTTACCAAATTTATTTGTTAATAATAAATAGTAACAGAAATGTTATTAAATAATATTAATATTAAATCCAACCATTTTCTATTTTTGTAACCGAAAATTCACCACCCTCTTCAATTTTCCCTCTTTATTGTTGAGTAAATAGCCATTTATGTTATGGCATTTATGCTATGACCGTTTTGCATAAACAGCCATTTTGAAGAGTTGCACCTCTTCAGATTTCAGCCCAACATTGGCTAAAAATACAAGTCCATTCTCTCGGATTTTCCATACGAATTTCTAAGCTCTCCTCCTTTCTTTTGCATATTTTTAACTTCAAAGAAAGCAACAGTAAGTTTGATTTGCTACCGAACTTTGTATTCACTGAAACACTGGGTTGAAAATACCACTACACCAGTGTGTAATTCATTCTATCCTGGGAGAAAATAATCCATAACCTTGGGTACTAGGAGGGGATTAAATTCCTTAAGAAAATACTGTGAATTCAGTGGGCTCGGATTAACTTTTGTTAACCTAATATTACTGTTTATATATAGTTTTATCTTCTCC
The DNA here is from genome assembly GCA_005239495.1 of Nicotiana undulata. Lineage (NCBI taxonomy): Eukaryota > Viridiplantae > Streptophyta > Magnoliopsida > Solanales > Solanaceae > Nicotiana > Nicotiana undulata. Next base: position 38,545 of record ML292848.1, on the reverse strand, counting down.
AGAATTATTTTACAAATACAGTTTACTAACAAGCTTAAGGAATTTAATCTTTTATTTTATGTATTTGTGTTCTATTTATTTTTGCGTAGATTAAAACCTTTGTGGTTTTCTGCTCCATTGGAGATTAAACTCTACGTGATTTTAACGTTTGTTTGTGTCATTCTTTTACACAAATGACGAATGACAACGGAAACCAAGTTGTTCCGATGGTAATTGCCAACGCCTCAACGAGCCGAACAACACCGGCAACATTGGCACCGGCAGAAAAACCCGGAAATATTTTCGGGGTTGATTTCAAGCGCTGGCAGCAAAAGATATTCTTCTACTTGACTACTTTAAGTCTGCAGAAGTTCATCAAGAAAGATGTTCATGTGCTTCCCGATGAAACTCCAGAGACTGAATTCTTTCTCGTGATTGAGGCGTGGAAACATTTTGATTTTCTGTGCAAGAATTATATTCTTAGCGGACTGAAGGACGCTTTGTATAACGTTTACAGTGGCGTGGAGACGTCAAAGAACTATGGATTGCGCTTGAAAAGGAATACCAAACTAAAGATGCCAGGGTTGAAGAAATTCTTCGCCGCTAAATATTTGGACTACAAAATGGTAGATAACAAGTCTGTTATTACCCGACTACATGAATTACAAGAGATTATTCACGATTTCCTTGTTGAGGGTATAAGTAGAATTAATACTAATGTTAGTAGTATTAATTTTATTATGTTTGCTAATAGATTTTTCATTGAAGGTATGGTAATTAATGAAACATTCCAAGTAGCAGCAATGATTGAGAAGGTGCCTCCGTTGTGGAAGGACTTCAAAAATTATTTGAAACACAAACGCAAGGAGATGTCCCTTGAAGATCTCATTGTTAGGTTGATAATCGAAGAGGACAACAAAGCTGCTGGAAAGAGAGGCCGTGGAAACTCAACAATAATGGGAGCAAACATTGTTGAGGATACTTCTCAAAATTAGAGAAAGAGGAAGCATGCTTCTGGATCGAAAAGCAACCCAAGCAAAAAGCAGTTCAACGGTAATTGCTACAACTGTGGGAAAGCTGGACACAAATTTACAGATTGTCGTGCTCCAAAGAAAGACAAGAAGAAGGGTCAATCAAACATGGTTGAAAAGCACAAAGATGTTGATGACTTGTGTGATATGCTTTCTTAATGCAACCTGGTGGGAAATCCTAGGGAGTGGTGGATTGATTCTGGAGCCACTCGCCATGTTTGTGCTGTTAGAGAAGCTTTTGCTACATATGCTCCTGTTGGACCCGAAGAGACACTTTCTATGGGAAATGCTGCAGCTGCCAAGAATGAAGGATGTGGGAAGATATTTATGAAGATAACTTCCGGCAAAGTTGTGACTTTGAGAAATGTCCTTCATGTTCCCGAGATTAGGAAGAATTTAGTCTCTGCTGGACTTCTTGTTAAGAATGGTTTTAAATATGTCGTTGTATCTGATAAGATTGTAATAAGTAAGAACGAAATGATTGTAGGAAAAGGATACCTCATTGAGGGACTTTTCAAGCTGAATGTTATTGTTGTTGAGAATAATAAAATTTCAGCTTCGTCTTACTTACTTGAGTCAAATGAATTATGGCATATACGTTAGGGTCATGTTAATTATAAAACCTTGCGAAAAATGATTAATTTGGAAGTATTGCCTAAGTTTGAATGCGACAAATTAAAATGTCAAATATGTATGGAATCTAAGTATGTTAAACATCCTTATAAGTCAGTTGAAAGGAATTCAAATCCTTTAGACTTAATTCACACAGATATTTGCGACATGAAGTCAATATCATCTCGCGGTGGAAAGAAGTATTTCATAACTATTATTGACGATAGTAATCTATATTGCTATGTTTACTTGCTTAATTGTAAAGATGAAGCAATAGACGCATTCAAGCAATACAAAAATGAATTTGAAACACAACTTAAGAAGAAAATCAAAATGATAAGAAGTGATAGGGGTGGTGAGTATGAATCTCCTTTTGAAGAAACATGTTTAGAATATGGAATAATTCATCAAACAACGACCCCTTACACTCCCTAATCTAATGAGATTGTGGAAATAAAGAATCGTTCATTAAAGGAGGTGATGAACGCATTGTTGATAAGTTCTGGTTTTCCTCAGAACTTGTGGGGGAAGCCGTTCTTACGGCTAACCAAATACTAAATCGAGTACCCCGTCGCAAAACACAATCCATTCCATATGATAAATGGAAAGTAAGGAAGCCCAACTTGAATTATTTTAAAGTGTGGGGGTGTTTGGCAAAAGTGCAAGTTCATAAAAAAGGGTAAAAATAGGACCGAAAACCGTTGATTGTGTTTTCATAGGATATGCGACCAATAGTAAAGCATATCGATTTCTGGTTCATAAATCAGAAAATTCCGACATTCATAATAATATGGTTATAGAACCAGATAATTATGAGTTCTTTGAAAATATATATATCCGTATAAAAAGGAATGTGAGTCAATTGGTGAATGATCTAAACGACCTCGCGAAGAAACAAAAGAAAGTACATTTAATCTGGAGGATCCAAGATGTAGTAAACGTCAAAGGATGTCTACTTCATTTGGACAAGATTTTGTGACATTCTTATTGGAGGATGAGAGTCAAACATTTAAAGAAGCTATGTCTTCTTCGGAATCATTGTTTTGAAAGAGGCAGTCAATAGTGGAATAGAATCCATATTGAACAATCATACATGGGAATTGGTTGATCTTCCTCATGGAAATAAACCATTGGGTTCTAAATTGATATATAAAAAGAAAAGGAAAGATGATGGCACTATTGACAAATATAAGGCAAGACTTGTGGTAAAACGATATAGAAAATGACAAGGTCTTGACTATTTTGATACATACTCTCCAGTTACAAGAATTACGTCCATACGAACGTTAGTAGTGTTAGCTGCAGTTTATGGTATTTAAATTCATCAAATGGATGTTAAGACATCCTTCTTAAATGGAGAGTTGAGGGAAGAAATCTACATGGAACAACCTGAAGGATTTCTGGTTCCAGGTAAAGAAAAGAAGGTATGTAGACTTGTTAAGTCCCTTTACGGACTAAAACAAGCACCAAAACAATGGCATGCGAAATTTGACCAAACAATATTGTCAAATAGTTTTAAGATAAATAAATGTGATAAATGTGTGTACATTAAAAATGTTTCAAATCACATAGTCATTGTTTTCTTATATGTGGATGATATGCTGATAATGAGTAATGACATTGCCAACATAAATGCGACTAAGCGTATGTTAACTGGAAAGTTTGATATGAAGGACTTGGGAGTTGCTGATTTAATTCTGGGCATTAAGATCCATAAGAATCCTCAAGGTCTGGCATTGTCACAATCTCATTATATTAAGACCGTACTTGAAAAATTCAAGCATTTGGGCTTTAAAGTTGCAAAGTCTCCAGTTGACCTGAATCTTGCATTAGCAAAGAACAAAGGCCAAAGCATATCACAATTGGATTATGCTTGTGTGTTGGGACGCTTAATGTATATCATGAATTGTACATGACCAGATATAGCTTATGCTATAAGTAAATTGAGTCTATATACGAAAAATACATGCCAATCTCATTGGATGGCAATGAAACGAGTTTTGGGATATATAGAACATACCCAGGACTTTTCTTTGCACTACAATAAATATCTTGCGGTGATTGAGGGATAATGTGATGCAAATTGGATCACCGGCGCAACTAATTCTAAGTATACAAGTGGATATGTATTCACTATTGGTGGAGGAGCGGTATCTTGGAAGTCGTCCAAACAAACGTATTTTCCCGCTCTACTATGGAGGCTAAGTTCATAGCCTTTGGCTTTGTCAAGCGGCAATTGGAAGGGCTCGGAACGTTATGTATAACAGTAAATCACGTCATATACGACGAAGACATAAAAAATCGTTAGGCAATTTCTCTCTAGAGGAATTATCATGATTGACTATGTAAAGTCAAGCGATAATGTGTCGGATCCACTTACAAAAGGCCTAACTAGAGAGGTAATTGAGAAATAATCAAGGGGAACGGGACTATGTCCGATAATAAGTCATTGTGGCGGTAACTCTACCTAGAAGACAGGAGATCCCAAGATCTAGGTTCAAGGAGATCAAACAAAGTCATTAATGACGATTCAACATAGTCAACTAAACTTTTGGTCCATTCTCGTGATGAGACAATGTTCAGTACCAAGGATAAATCATCAAGGCTTTTTAATGATTTCTAAATTTGATACGGGGTATATCAAATAGTGTATCTACGGGATGACACGTTTAGGAATCACCTAAGTAAGTGTAAAGTGTTAGCCGCTTCAAGAAGAATTTATAAGGCCAATTCTCTATGCACTTATGAAACCAGGCGGTGTTCATGGGTGAAACGAACACAACAATGAGAACCAAAGACGGTTAAGGGTTGGTTGTGTGACTTATCGTTGTCTAGGTATACACCAAAGTTCGACGATTCAAGGATATCAAATCTACCGATTGACCGAGTATATCCAACATAAGTTCACTACGGAAAGTTCAAAGGGAAACCTACTTATCCAGATGCAATTAATCCTTGCTTGCGAATCACACAGTTTTCATGCATATTTATTTGGGGGATTGTTAGGTTTTTAAGTATATTAATGCTTAAAAGAGGGTGAATGGGAACTGGAGGGAAAATGAAATATTTGAAATTCATTTAAGATTCCCTCCTTGATGAAGGAAAATTGTCCCATATTGGAAGAGAAAGAGGTTTTTAATGGGTATATAAGCAATTGATCTTCTTCTAGCTTTTAAAGAGTTGAGAAGAAGGCAAGCCTTGCACCGTCGTCGTCGTCGCTCGCTCGGCTCGGCTTTGGCTTCAGATTCAGATTTGGATTTGGATTTGGTCAAATGATCGATTGATTGATTATTTTTTTTGACCAAATTTATTTGTTAATAATAAATTTTAACAGAAATGTAATTAAAAATTCGTTTTAATAACAGAATTTTAATATTAAATCCAACCGTATTCCATTTTTCCGTTTTCTGTTTTTGTAACAGAAAATTAACCACCCTCTTCAATTTTACCTCTTTATTGTTGAGTAAATAGCCATTTATATTATGGCATTTATGATATGTCCATTTTGCATAGACAACCTTTATGAAGAGTTGCATCTCTTCAGATTTCAGCCATTATGGCATTTATGCTATGGCCGTTTAGCTTATATTTCTGTTTATATATTGTTTTATCTTCTCCGGTATTATTTTATAAATACTGTTTAATAACAATCTTAAGGAATTTAATCTTTTATTTTCTGTATTTGTGTTATATTTATTTTTCTAGAGATTAAAACCTTTGTGGTTTTCTGTTCCATTGGAGATTAAAATCTGCGTGATTTTAACGTTTGTTTGTGTCATTCTTTTACAGAAATGACGAATGACAACGGAAACCATATTGTTCCAATGGTAACGGCCAATGCCTCAACGATCCGAACAACACCGGCAGCATTGGCACCGACAGAAAAACCCGAAAATTTTTCGGGGTTGATTTCAAGTGCTGGCAGCAAAAGATGTTCTTCTACTCGACTACTTTAAGTCTGTAGAAGTTCATCAAGGAAGATGTTCCTGTGCTGCCCGATGAAACTCCAGAGACTGAACGCTTTCTCTTGATTGAGGCGTGGAAACATTCTGATTTTCTGTGCAAAAATTATATTCTTAGCGGACTGAAGGACGCTTGGTATAACGTTTACAGTGGCGTGGAGACGTCAAAAGAACTATGGATTGCGCTTGAAAAGGAATACAAAACTAAAGATGCCAGGGTTGAAGAAATTCGTCGCCGCTAAATTTTTGGACTACAAAATGGTAGATAACAAGTCTATTATTACCCAACTACAGGAATTGCAAGAGATTATTCATGATCTTCTTGTTGAGGGTATACGTAGAATTAATACTAATGTTAGTAGTATTAATTTTATTATGTTTACTTATAGAATTTTCATTGAAGGTCTGGTCCTTAATGAAACATTGCAAGTAGCAGCAATGATTGAGAAGGTGCCTCCAGTGTGGAAGGACTTCAAAAATTATTTGAAACACAAACGCAAGGAGATGTCCCTTGAAGATCTCATTGTTCGGTTGATAATCGAAGAGGACAACAAAGCTGCTGAAAAGAGGGGCCGTGGAAACTCAACAATAATGGGAGCAAACATTGTTGAGGATACTTCTCAAAATTCGAGAAAGAGGATGCATGATTCTGGATCGAAAAGCAACCCAAGCAAAAAACAGTTGAACGGTAATTGCTACAACTGTGGGAAAGCTGGACACAAATTTATAGATTGTCGTGGTCCAAAGAAAGACAAGAAGAAGGGTCAATCAAACATGGTTGAAAAGCACGAAGATGTTGATGACTTGTGTGATATGCTTTCTGAATGCAACCTGGTGGAAAATCCTAGGAAGTGGTGGATTAATTCTGGAGCCACTCACCATGTTTGTGCTTTTAGAGAAGCTTTTTCTACATATGCTCCTGTTGGACCCGAAGAGACGATTTCTATAACGACCTGACCGGTCATTTTGAGCTCTAGCACGTCGTTCAGCGGTTGGAAGTTATGAACAACTTCATTTCGGGTTATATGACTTGTGCGTACGGTTGGAGTTGAAATTGGGGAAGTTTGGAGTTGAATCGGAAGGAATATTCTCATTTCGAAAGCCTTAATTTGAAGAAATTGATTAAGATTCGAATTTTGAGTAAACAACCTCCGAATCAGGACTTGATGGTTCGAGCGAGTTCATATGATGATTTCGGACTTGGGCGTATGTTCGGATCAGGTTTTGGATAACCCGGGAGCGTTTCGGCGTATATTGTGGAAGTCAGCATTTTTGAAGGAATTTTCTAAGTTTGGCTTGAAGTGCATTTCACAGATATTGATGTACGTTTGGAATTCCGAGTCTAGGAATAGCTTCGCATGATGATTCTGGAGTTGGGAGCACGATCGGAAGTGAATTCGGATGACCGTAGGTTATTTTGAAGTCGATTGGCTAAAGATAGAAATTTGAAGGTTTTTGAGAAATCCGACCGGAAGTGGAAATTTTGAAATCGGGGTTGGAATGCGACTCTGGAAGTTAGAACAGGTCCGTAATGTCGAATACGACTTGTGTGTAAAATTTGGGGTCAATCGGGCGTGATTTGATAGGCTTCGGCATCAGATGTGGAAGTTTGAAATTTCAAAGTTCATAAAGTTTGGATTTGGGTGCGATTCGTGGTTTCGGCATTGTTGGATGTGATTTGAGGCCTCGAGCAAGTCCGTGGGATGTTATGGGAGTGGGTCGTGTGATTGGAAATGGTCCCGGGGTCCTCGGGTGTGTTTCGGGGTGATTTCGGGTCATTTGCTTCCTGTTTTGCTGCTGCTGTTTTCTGGTTCTGGTGTTCTCCTATGCGTTCGCATGAGAGGTGTCGCGAACGCATGGGCTTTTTTGGGCAATGAGGAAATTGCTCTATGCATTCGCATGGGAATATTCGCGAATGCATAGGCTTATTATGGCCCCAGAGATTTTTGTGGGTCGCGTTCGCGTATTGGGGAGTGCGGACGCAGAGGCTTGGGCTGAGACTACTACGCGAACGCGGGCTTTGTAAGCGAATGCGTAGAGGAAAAGGGGACCTGGGGCCCGTTTGGCCTGTGCCAACACACTGGGAGTCCTGCGAACGCGGAGGGTCACGTAGTTGCCCTTCGCGAACGCACTCATGGTGTCGCGAACGTAGAGAGGAAAATGGGGCCTGGGAAGATTAATTTAATACGAGATTTTCGCCATTTCCTTCAATTGTTTCATTTGATGTGGGCGATTTTGAGGAGCTGCAAGAGGGGATTTTCGTCAAGGATCACAAGTTAAGTTAAGTATTCACATTTTTAAGTTAATTACAAGGTTATTTCATGGAGTTGAACATGAAAATTTGTGGGAAAATTGGGAAATTTGAAGAAAACCTAGAAATTTGGTAATTTGGATTTTAGCCACGAATTGAGCATGAATATTTGAGTAAATTGTATATTCGAACTAGTATAGCTATGGGTAGAGTTTATCTTCGAGAAATTTTGGAATCTAGGCACGTGGGCCCGAGGGCATTTTTGTCAATTCAATGAGCGAAGTTGGGATATTATATAATTTGAACTTGTTACGAGTATTAGAGTGAATGTTCATTGCTTTGCTCGTTATTTGGTAGTTTTGGGGTGTTGTGCATCCATTGGAGTCGTCGGAAGGGCTTGGAAGCCGGTTACGGAATTTCGGAGCAAGGTAAGTCTCCTTTCTTACTTTGAGAGGGGGAATTGTCCACATAGGTGAACTAAATAAATATATGCTATTGTTTGTGGGGGCTACGTACGCACGAGGTGACGGGAGTCCATGCGTAGCTACTATTATGCCATGTCCGGGTAGTCTAGGACCCACATCATGCCTTGCGTTCTTTCTAGAAATAAATTATATGCTTTATGAATTGATGTTATATGAAATTTTGGTTTTCCCTGAGATCACAAAAAATTAGTAACTTAAAGGAATTGTTCATTGAAAGTAATTTAAGAAAATGTTGTATGTGCATATGACCGCTTCGCAATTTACATTCCGCGAGCGGAGTGTTATTTCCCCCACTCTCATAGAAGCAGGCCGTATGCCACAGCGGGATTGAAAGATGCACTTATGGTTCGGGCTGTTCGACCCTAGACAGTGCATAGATATGATTATTTTATGGCAAAGATGCATTTATGGTTCGCGTTGTTCGACCCTCGGCAGTGCACAGTTTACTTTTATTGTTGGTTTGGGCCGAACGACTCTTGGCATTTCCTATACAGATATATACATATGATATACCACTTGTGACCTGAATTGTTAAATTGTCTTAAGGTCGTAAATTGTTAAATGATTTCATCGATAATGACTTAACAGATATTTGGGGGGGAAATGAAGTAGAAATTATTTATTTACTTCTAGTGTTTAGTGCATTGCAGTTACTTTTAAAGTTTACTGATTTTATTACCCTCGCATGACTTTTGCTGCTGTCATATATTGTTAAATTATATTGTTGGACCCTAGTGACTGTCAAGTCGACCTCTCGTCACTACCTCTCTAAGGTTAGGCGGGATACTTACTGAGTACACGTTGTTTTCGTACTCATGCTACACTTGCTGTGCATTTTGTTGCACAGTTACTTTCATAGCGATGAGGCTGATTTGGAGACTTAGGCGAGCTGCATCATCCGGAGGCAATCCGCAGTCGACAGAGTCTTCCTCTATGTATTGTATTTATTTTATTCTAAAGTCCTTTTCCAACTTGTATTTCAGACAAGCTTTGTAGTATTTAGTAAAAAGTCTTAGAAATTGCTCATATACTTGTGACACGAGGTTTTGGGATGTATTTGAGATGTATTTTATTAAAGTGAAAGGTAACGGTTTTGAAGATGTTGCAACAGGAATTTATTTTTAATAAGTTAATGATTGGCTTACCTGACAGTGGTGTCTAGCGCCATCACGACCTTATGGATTTTGGGTCGTGACCGTTTCTATGGGAAATGTTGCATCTGCCAAAATTGAAGGATGTGGGAAAATATTTATGAAACTTTCTTCCGGCAAAGTGGTGACTTTGAACAATGTCCTTCATGTTCCCTTAGGAAGAATTTAGTCTCTGTTGGACTTCTTGTTAAGAATGGTTTTAAATGTGTTTTTGTATCTGATAAGGTTGTAATAAGTATGAACGAAATATTTGTAGGAAAAGGTTTCCTCATTAAGGGCCTTTTTAAGCTGAATGTAATGGTTGTTGAGAATAATAAAATTTCTGCTTTGTCATACTTACTTGAGTCAAATAAATTATGGCATATACGTTTGGGTCATGTTAATTATAAAACCTTGCGGAAAATGATTAATTTGGCTTAAAAAGCCAGGTTGAGTTCGATCAAATTTTGAGTAAACGACCTAGAAATCGGGATTTGATAGTTCCAATAGGTTCGTATGATCAGATATGGGTTTGGATGACACGAGAGTGTTTCAGCGCCTAATATCAAAAGTTGGTTCTTTAAGTTATTTAAATTTGGATTGGAGCGGGTTTTGTTGTTGTCGAGATCCAAATAAAATTTCGAGATCGGGAATAGTTGCGTAATGTCATTTTAGACTTGCACACGAAATTTGGTATCATTCCGAGTTGATTTGATAGGAATCGGACGAGCGGAAGTCCTTTTAGAAATTATTGAGTTCATTAAGAAATTCATGCGTTTTGCGTGGGAATCGTAAATTTTTATGTTATTTTCGTGTTTTTATCGCTCGAACGAGTTTGTACGAGGTTATTAGACTTGTGTGGGTAGTTGGTGAGGAGCCTCGGGGGATCGGGTGAGTTTCGGACGTGTGGAAGGAGTTGAAAACACTCCAATTTTCTGGTGTTCTTGGTAGCTGCAGTAGGTCTCACAAATGTGAGAATATGTTCGCATTTGCGAGTCTCGCATTTGCAAGAAAGGCTTTGCATTTTTCGATGAAGCCTGGTCTTGGCCTAACTCGCAATTGCAAAAGAAACAGTCGCATTTGCAACCCTAGCGTTGATCGCATTTGTGATTCCCTTGTCGCATTCGCAACCTGGACAAGGGAAGGCCCAATTAGCATTTGCAATGATTTTGTCGCATTTGCGACCTTCAAAATTGCGAACCAGATGTCGCAAATGCGACATCTGAGACCTGTGCACATCTCATTTAATGCGGAACTTAGGCCTTTTATTTCATTTCACTTCATCTCTTGGGCATTTTTTGGAGCTTTTGGAAGGAGGTTTTCACCTAGCACTTTGAGGTAAGTAATTTCTACACAACATGAGTTAAACATATAGATTACGGGTAGATTAACATGTGAAAATTGGTGAAATCAAGGTTTTATAAGAAAACCTAGGTTTTTGGTAAAATTGAGATATGACCACGAAGATGGTTATGGTGTTTTATAGAAATCATATATTTATAGTCCTAAGGTTATGGGTAACAACGTTCTTCAAAAATTTCCAGAATCTGGGCCCGTGGGCCCGTAGGTGAATTTTAGGAATCTAGCACTTTAGGTTGGGTAATCACTTTAATAGTGGGGGTATAAACTTTTGAGTATATATTAATTAATATATATAATGTTTGACTAGTTACGTATCGTTTGGCACCAAATTCGAAGGTTTGAACACGTTCTTGGGTTGAAAAGGGAGCCTTGAGACGAGGTAAGTCTCTTTTCTAACCTTGTAAAAGGGAAATTTCCCCATAGGCAAATTAAATAATGTATGTGACTATTTGTAGGGGGCTATGTACGTACGAAGTGACGAGAGTCTGTGACTATTCATGCTAAGTCCGGGTAGTGTAGGACCCCTATCATGCTATATTTGAAAAATTTGTGCCTTACCTGTCAATTGGAGTACTTAAGTTGTAGTTCCATGAATTGTACAAAGATTCCAAAGGGATAAGTTTTCACTCATTTGAGGTTATAACTAGAAAATTTAACTGTTATTGAAAAACTTGTGTTCCTTTGAGTGTTTTATGTTGTGGAGCGGGTCGAGCGCCTCGGCAGATTAAATAGATGTATCTATGGTTCGCGCCGTTTGACCCTTGGTAGTGCACATTTAAATATTATTGCGTTGGTTCGGGTCGTACGACCTCGTTATCATTTGAGCATGTTGATTCTTGTAAATAATAATTGTGAAAAAGATATTTATAATCTCTTGTTGTTGAGTTTAGTACATTTACTTAAATCCGTGCTTATTTATGATTTTGATTTGTTATCATTAGCCTTAGTAACAAGTCGACCCCTCGTCACTACATCTTCGAGGTTTGACTGGATACTTACTGGGTAAATATTATTTATGTACTCACTTTACACTTCTGCACTTAACTGTGCAGGATTTGATGAAGGTGCATCTGGATACACATCCGACGCACATCCTTGATTTGGTACAAGATTCCACTGTGAGCTGAACTTCTGAGCCTTTCAGCAGCATGCCGGAGTCTCTCATTTGGAATTGTATTTCTGTCTATTCCTTTCCGAAGATAGACTAGCATTTTTGTATGTTTCTACTAGATTGCCCACAAAGTTGTGACACTAGGTCTTGGCACACACACTAGTAGACAATGATTTTCGGATTATTGTATTGACTTCGATTTTTGCACTCAGTTTCTTTTGCTTAATTATTTGTATAGCTGTAGATTTCTAAAACTTTCTACCCATAAGGAATGTTATTCAATTTGCAAACCTATTAAAAGTGGAAACCAATAGATTTATCAGTGTTTGCTTGCCTAACGACGGTCTTGGATGCCATCACGACCTATAATGAAATTGGGTCGTAACAATATGGTATAAGAGAACTAGTTTCACGTAGGTCTAACAAGTTATGGGCATGTCTAATAGAGTCTTGCGGATCGGTGCGGAGACGTTCATACTTATCTTCGAGAGGCCATAGGATGTTAGGAAACTACTCTTTATTCATTTCTTATCATGTAGTCGATGGTATACTAAGTTTCATTCTTCTTTTCTCTCACGGATGGTGAGAACGTGCACAACAAACGTTCCTGACTCAGGATGGGCTGCTCCCCCTATTGCTAGAGGCCGAGGAAGAGGTCGGGGGAGGGTACCGGACCTAGGTATGGGGCGAGGACATCCCAGAGTTGCCCCATTTGGACCACCACCGGATCCAATGGATGATCCCATAGACCAGGAGCAGGGCGAGGTGCCCGCAACAGAGCTAGCCTCGGCTGACTTCATGACATAACCGAGCTTCCAGGAGGCCATGGTTCGTATGCTACGGTTCATGTATTCCATCACTCAGGGCGGTTTACTTCCTGCATATCCGACAACATCTAAGGATGGAGGGGGAGCACAGACCTCTATCGCTCAGGCTCCTGGGCATCCAACCATTGTAAATCATACCCCGGGCACTTTTCCCGTGGGTGGAGCCCAGCTAGTAGTAGTAGTTATGCCTGATCCTACTTTTGGACAGATGAACCAGGATTCACCCTTTGGTATTTGGGGGTGAGCGATATGAGGATCCTCAAGATTTTATTGATAGGTGCAGGGATAGACTGCATAACATGAGGATATTGGAGTCTCACGAGGTGAATTTCACTACCTTTTAGTTAGAGGGCAGCGCACGTAGGTTGTGGCAGTCTTACCTTCTTGGTAGACCAGGATATTCTCCTCCCATGACTTGGGACCATTTCACCTGCCTATTCTCTGACAGGTATCTTTAACCCTCCCAAAGGGAAGAGCTACGATTTAAGTTTCAACAGCTTCAGCAGGGTCAGATGTTCGTGACTGATTATGAGGTGAGATTCTCTAAGCTCTCTCGCCATGAATTTTATATACTCCTTACTGAGGCGGAGTGAGTGTGGAGGTTTGTTGTAGGATTGCACTCAGGCATTCAGTCTAGTATGGCTCAAGAGGTGGAGATAGGGACTCCCAATCAACTAGTAATGAAGATTGCTTGCAGGATTGAGCGTTACCGATATAGGGGTGAAGAAACGATGCAGCGGGACAAAAGGCCTCATTTTTCTGGAGAGTTCAGATGTGCCCCAGCTGGGGGCAGAGGTCATTTCCGGAGGGTCCAGCTCATCACCACTACCTCCTCGAGATGCTTCAGTGATGCCTTATTATAGTGCGATGACGGGAGTTCTTACCACCTGCCAGCTATCCAGGGTTCTTCCAGCGGGTATTCCGGTCATCAGGATTCTTCTAGTGCTTACTTCAGTGCGATGCTAGAGAGTTCATATCGCCCACCAGCTATTCAGGGTTCTTTCGGCGAGTTTTCAGGTCATGAGGGTCAAACGTCAGGGCAGCAGGTCACCGCACCGAGAGGTTGTTTTGAGTGTGGGGATCATAGTCATGTGCGGGGATATTTCACCACGCTTTGAGGCAAGGTAGTGCAGCAGGTTCATCAATCCAAGATTTAAGCTCCATTAGCCGCACCCGCGGGTATAGGTCATCCCACGGATGGAGGATAGGCAGGCCGAGGCCAGCCAGGTTGCGCTCTAGACATATTTTATGCTTTTTTCGGCGAGACCAGATGCAGTGGCCTTAGATGCCGTGATCACAGGTATTATCTGTCTCTTTGCGGTAGGGATGCCTCAGTATTATTTGATCTAGGGTCTACCTAATCATATGTATCATCACAGTTTGCTAATTTTTTAGATATTCCTCGTGAGTCCTTGTGTATTCCTGTCTATATGTCCACTCCTATTTGCGATCCCGTTGTTGTGGATCGAATCGATCGGCCCTGTGTGGTTATATTCTCTGGATATGAGACTAGGGTGGCTATTTTGTTACTTAATATGACCGACTTCGAGGTCATCTTGGGAATGGACTTGTTAACCCCATATCACGCCATCCTTGATTGTCATGCCAAGATAGTTACCTTAGAGATGCCAGAGTTGCCGAGGTTGGAGTGGAAAGGTTCATCTGTCAGTACATGTAGTTGGGTTATATCTTTTATGAAGGCTCGACACATGGTCTAGAAGGGTTTCTTGGCTTATCTAGCCTATGTTCGGCATGCTACCGTAGAGTCTCTGACGATTGATTCAGTGCCAGTAGTTTGGGAGTTCGCCGATGTGTTTCCCTTTGACCTTTTAGGCGTGCCGCTAGATCATGATATTGATTTCTCTATTGACATGGCTCCAAACACTCAGCCTATATCTATCCCACCGTATTGTATGGCTCCGAAAAAGTTGAAGGAGTTGAAGGAACATCTTGAGGAGTTTCTATCAAAGGGGTTGGTCAGGCCGAGTGTATCACCTTAGGGTGCACAAATATTATTTGTGAAGAAGAAATATGGGACTATGCGGATGTGCATTGATCATACTATGCGGATGTGCATTGATTATACTATGCGGATGTGCATTGCTTATCGCCAGTTGAACAAATTTACCATTAAGAACAAGTACCCATTACCGCGTATTGATGATTAGTTTGACCAGTTGCAGGTTGTTAGGGTGTTTTCTAAGATTGACTTGAGATCGGGGTATCATCAGTTTAAGATTCAGGACTCAGATGTTCCGAAGACTACCTTCCGCACTAAATATGGCCATTGAGAATTTCTAATGATGTCTTTCGGCTTGACTAATGTCCTAGTGGAATTTATGGATTTGATTAACAGGGTGTTCAGACCTTATATTTATTCGTTTGTCATTGTCTTCATTGATGACATCTTGATCTACTCAGGTACCCTGGGGGGAGCATGAGAAGCATTTGAGAGTAGTGCTCCAGACCTTGCGAGAACAGAAGTTGTATTCTAAGTTCTCCAAGTGTGAGTTTTGGTTAGATTATGTGGCATTCTTGGGGCATGTTCTATCAGGCTAAGGTATTAAGGTGGATCCAAAAAATATTGAGGCGGTTCAGAGTTGGCATGGTCTTACTTCGACAACCGAGATCATGAGTTTCTTGGGGTTAGCATGTTATTATCGCTGATTTGTAGAGGGCTTTCATCCATTGCAGCACCTTTGACCAAATCGACCCAGAAGGGTGCTCAGTTTCGTTGGTTCGATGATTGTGAGGCGAGCTTTCAGAAGCTCAAGACATCTTTGACCAGAACACCAGTCCTTGTGTTGCCTTTTGATTTGGGTATGTATACGGTGTATTGCGAAGCTCACGCATTGGCTTGGGTTGTGTATTGATGTAGGAGGGGCGAGTTATTGCATATGCTTCACGTTAGCTGAAGCACCATGTGAAGAATTATCACGTGCACGATTTATAATTAGCTGCGATTATTCATGCTCTTAAGATCTAGGGGCATGATCTATATGGGGTGTCGTGTAAGGTTTACACCGATCGTCGCAGTTTGCAACATTTGTTCAAACAAATGGGTCTCAATTTGATATAGCGTAGATGGCTTAAGTATTATGACATTACCATTCTTTACATCCAGGCAAGGCGAATGTAGCTGTGGATGCCTTGAGCAGGAAGGCAGAGAGTATGGGTAGTTTGTCATTAATTTTAGCTGAGGAGAGTCCACTAGCTTTGGACATTCAGTCCTTGGTTAACAGACTTGAGAGTTTGGATATTTCAGAGCCCAACCGAGTTCTTGCATGTGTTGTTGCCTAGTCTTCACTATTGGAGTATATTAACACTCAACAGTTTGATGATTCACACTTGGCAGTTTTTAGAGAGACAGTACTACAGGGTGGTTCCAAGGAGGTTTCTATTGGCGAGGATTGTGTCCTGCGACTCCAAGGCCTTCTATATGTTCCTAATGTCAATGGCTTGAGGGAGAGGATTCTAGAGGATACACACAATTCTCGGTATTCCATTCATACAGGTGCTACAAAGATGTACCAGGACCTGAGACAACATTATTTGTGGTGGCGGATGAATAAAGACATAGTTGAGTACGTAGCTAGGTGCCTAACTTGCCAGCAGGTTAAGTATGTATGAGCACATGAGGCCAGGTGGGCTAGTCCAGCAGATGACTGTACTAGAGTGGAAATGGGAATACATTACTATGGAATTTTTAGTTGGGTTGCCGTGGACCTCATGGAAGTTCGATGTAGTTTGGGTCATTGTTGACAAGTTAACCAACTCAGCACACTTCATTACAGTGGCAACTACTTATACTTAAGAGAAGTTCGGTTGCATGGTGTGCCTATTTCCATCATATCAGATAGAGGCACTCAGTTCACTTCGCATTTCTGGAGAGCCGTACATAGTGAGTTGGGGACCCGTGTAGAGCTCAGCCCTACGTTTCATCCACAGATCGACGGGCAGTTGATACACTCAAATTACACCTAAATAAATTGTGTAAGGCGGTCTATGTCAAATATAATAACCCAACTGGGTTGGGGTCGAATCCCACAGAGAATAGATGTGAAACGATTACTTGAATAGTGTGAAGCTGACTTAAACCGTAATTCAATTATGTTAGCTAAAAAGAGTGTTGTTATTATGTGTAGTTAAGAAGACTGTTGTATTGTGAGAATGTAATTAATTTGATTAAGGAAACAAAGGTTATGTCCCCTTCAATGAAATGCAATGCTATCGGTGTTAATATGATATATTTCTAATGGAAGGTCCTTCGACATGCAAATAGTTTCTAAGTGACTACTCAATATTTCCCAATAGTTGAGTACTATTTTCTCTTTATGATTTTTTCCAACTATAAAAGAGTCGCAACTAAAAATTACCAATTTATGCCAAAGAGAACTCACATATTATTAAGCGATTCTATTAAACAAGGTTTAAAGCCTTGAGTTTTTTATATTCAATTCTACCAAACCCTAACCCACTTTCCAAGTAAAGAAAGTAATATTTCGTTAATGTTTTCAACCGCCAACAATAAGTGAAGCATGAGAAATGAATAAATATCAACCAACCATTATATGTATATTCAATGGTAAACACCCATAACATTACACCCATTTAGGGTCCACAACATTAGTATTTAAACCTAGCTACTCATACTAAAATACAAAGATAAAATAATAATTAAAGTCATAAGGCTTACAAAAGTACAAGATTCTCTCTTCAAAAGCGTCCAAAATAATGGAGTATTCAATGACTTCAATGTAGCCTCTTTTTCAGACAAGATGACCCACAAAACCTCTAGTAAATATATTTATAGTGGACTAAAAGTCGGGGTCAATATTGGACAAAATTGCCCTTGTAGATCCCTTCTTCGACCCCTAAATAGTAGCAGACCATGTATGCGGTCCACATAATTTGAAGCAGTCGTCGCTTAATTGCATGTCTTGAAGCCAAGTCTCCATCGCATTCTGGTTCTACGACCTGCTTAGCAATTATGCGGTCGCAGACTTCATCGCAAAACTGTCAAGCTTAATTCCCAGTTGCAATTGTGCGGTCATTATGCGGTCCGCAGAAGTGTTATGCGACCGCACAATTTTCTCTTTAGTGCCCAAAATAGTTGCTTCAGTCTGTGGCGCGTTTGCAGTCCGCACATCATTTATGCAGTCGCAGACATGTCGCATTTTCTGCCTTCATAAGAATTAACTAAAAATGCTTTGAAAGACGAGCTAAAGTCTATGTAATTAGTATCAAAAGTGCCAAAATTCTACGGCACATCAACAGTCAGACCGGACAGTTCAGATCTCGGAGGACATGCTCGGAGCATGTGTGATCGACTTTGGGGGACAGTGGGATCAAATCTTGCCTTTGGATGAGTTTGCTTACAACAACAGTTACCAGTACAACATCGAGATGGCTCCGTTCGAGGCTTTATATGGTCGGCGATGTCGTTCTCCCACTAGGTGGTTTGAGCCTGGTGAGGCTTGGTTGTATGGTACTAACTTGGTGAAGGATGCCTTGGAAAAGGTAAAGTTGATTCAGAAGCGACTTCTCTCAGCACAGTCCCGACAGAAGCGTTACGCGGATCGGAGGGCGTGTGACTTATCATTCATGGTGGGTGAGAAGGTTCTCTTTAAAGTCTCATCGATGAAGGAGATCATGAGGTTTGGGAAGAGGGGCAAGTTGAGCCCTAGGTTTATATGCCCATTTGAGGTGTTGAGGCGAGTTTGGGAGGTTGCTTATGAGCTTGCCTTGTCCCCCAGTCTATCGGAAGTTCATCCTGTTTTCCAAGTGTTGATGCTCCGGAGTTATCATCCCGACTATCATATGTGTTAGACTAAGAACTATTCAGCTAGATGAGAACTTGGTTTACGAGGAGGAGCCCGTTGCCATTGTGGCTAAGCAGGATTTCCACTTGAGGTCAAAGAGGATTTCTGCGATGAAGGTCCAGTGGAGGGGCCAACCACTCGAGGAGGTGACTTGGGAGTCCGAGGAGGACATGCGGAGCAGATATCCTCACTTGTTCAACACTCTAGGTATGATTCTAGACCCGTTCGAGGATGAACATTTGTTTAAGAGGTGAAGACTGTAACAACCCGACGGGTCGTTTTTCTTTCTAGAACCTTATTCCCCGAAGGACTCACATATGTGCTTTTACTGTTTTATCACTTGCGGGGATGGTTAGTTTGGGATTTGGAAGTGTTCGGGTAGAAATCGGAACACTAGGTTCCTTAAGGTTAGTTTAAAAGCCCAAGTTTGACTTATGTCAATATTTTGGGTAAATGACCTCTAAATTAAGATTTAACGATTCCAATAGGTTCGTATGATGATTTCGGACTTGGGCGTATGTTCGAATCGGTTTTTGGATGACCTGGGAACGTTTCAGCGCCTAATATCAAAAGTTGGTTCTTGAAGTTCTTCAAATTTTGTTTTGAACAGGTTTGGTGTTGTCGAGGTCCAAACGAAATTTCGAAACTTGTAATAGTTCCGTAATGTCATTTTATACTTGCACACAAAATTTGGTGTCATTATGAGTCGATTTGATAGGAATCGGACGAGCGGAATTGTGTTTAGAAATTTTTGAGTTCATGAAGCAATTCATGCGTTTTTCGTCCGAATCGTAGTTTTTGATGTTTCTGTGTTTTTATCACTCGAGTGAGATTGTACGAGACTATTAGACTTGTGTGGGTATTTGGTGTGGAGCCCCAGGGGCTCAAGTGAGTTTCGGACGTGTGGAACGAGTTGAAAACACACCAAATATCTGGTGTACTTGGCAGCTGCTGCAGGTCTCGCAAATGCGAGAATATGTTCGCTTTTGCAAGCTTCGCATTTGAGAAAAAGGCTTCTCATTTGCGACGAAACCTGGTCTGGGTCTAGCTCACAATTGCGAGAGAAGCAGTCGCATTTGCGACCTTAGCGTTGATCGCATTTGCGATTCCCTTGTCACATTTGTGACCTGGACAGGGGGGAGGCCCAGTCCGCATTTGCGGTGATTTTGCCGCATTTGCGACCTTTGCATGTGACATCTAAGACCTGTGCACATCTCATTTAATGAGGGACTTAGTCCATTTATTTCATTTCACTTTATCTCTTGGGCGGTTTTTAGAGCTTTTGGAAGGGGGTTTTCACCTAGAACTTTGAGTTAAGTAATTTCTATACAACATGAGTTAAACACATAGATTACGGGTAGATTAACATGTGAAAACTGGTGAAATCAAGGGTTTAGAAGAAAACCTTGGTTTTTGGTAACATTGAGATTTGACCACGAAGATGGTTATTGTATTTGATAGAAATCATATATTTATGCTCCTAAGGTTATGGGTAACAACGTTCTTCAAAAAATTCCAGAATCTAGGCACGTGGGCCCGAGGGTGAATTTTAGGAATCTAGTACTTTGGGTTGGGTAATCACTTTAATAGTTGGTGTATAAACTTTTGATCATATATTAATTAATATATATAATGTTTGACTAGTTCCGTATCTTTTGGCACCAAATTCAGAGGTTTGAGCACGTTCTTGGGTTGAGAAGTGAGCCTTGAGACGAGGTAAGTCTCTTTTCTAACCTTGTAAAAGGGAAATTTCCCCATAGGCAAATTACATAATGTTTGTGACTATTTGTAGGGGGCTATGTACGTACGAAGTGACGAGAGTCCGTGACTATTCATGCTAAGTCTGGGTAGTGTAGCACCCCTATCATGCTATATCTGAACAATTTGTGTCGTAGCTGTCAATTGGAGTACTTAAGTTGTAGTTCCATGAGTTGTACAAAGATTCCAAAGGGATAAGTTTTCACTCATTTGAGTTTATAACTAGAAAACTTAACTTTTATTGAAAAACTTGTGTTACTTTGAGTGTTTTCTGTTTTGGAGCGGGCCAAGCGCCTCGGCAGATTAGATATATGCATCTATGGTTCGCGTTGTTTGACCCTTTGTAGTGCACATTTAAATATTATTGTGTTGGTTCGGTTCGTACGACCTCAACATCATTTTTGCATGTTGATTCTTGGAAATAATAACTGTGAAAAAGATATTTATCATCTCTTGTTGTTGAGTTTAGTACATTTCTGTGCTTATTTATGATTTTTATTTATTATCATTAGCCTTAGTAAGTATCAAGTCGACCCCTCGTTACTACTTCTTCTATAACGACTCGGTCGGTCGTTCTAAGAGTTAGCGCCCCAATTCCCTAATAATTGTTTTCCCCACTTTATGTTTGCTTATGGGACTTGTCGGAATGATTAGTGGTGAAATTCGGAGAGTTTTTGGGCACATAGTCCCTATATATGAGTTTAAGCTTAAGAAATCGGACCGTACTTGGAACTTTATGAAGACGGATACGGAATGGAATTTCGTTTACTCCGTTAGCTCCATCGGGTGATTTCGGGGTTAGGAGCATGTTCGGAATGTGTTTTCGAGGTCTGTAGTAGATTTATGCTTGAATTGGCGAAAGTTAGAATTTCGGTGATTTCGGACGATAGGTAAAATTTTGAAACCGGGCTCGGAATAGAATTCTGAAAGTGGCTGTAGGTCCGTTGTGTCATTTGTGACTTGTGTGTAAAGTTTGAGGTCATTCGGATTAGTTTTGACGTGTTTCGGCATCGGTGTTAATTTTGGAAATTTCATAAGTTCTTAGGCCTGAATCCATACCTAATCAAGGGAAATTATATCATCGTAATGCAAGGGAATTTATCTCTCAATCATCTCCTACATCAGCACGTGTAAATTTGAGTGTGGGCCTTTACAACCTACCTTTCCTCGGTATACTAACGATACTCCCAATTTTTTTTTTATATTCATATAAAAGAGATTAATCGCATAGCTTTTCATAACATCTGTCATTACATTGGCATTCTTAGCCATACATAATAATCTTCATTCTTGGCACGATGGCCGCGTTTCATATTTCATAATTTCATTTCGTAGCATATGTCTTAAATCATCGGAAATTCATAAAATTTTGTTCAAATTATTGGAAGACCATAACTTCATATTAATGAACAAATAGCAATTCAAAAGTAAGTGCGAAAATATATTCAAGGAAGAGAGCAGACTTTGACAATTAAGACATTATCTAGAGTTTCATGGGCATTTGGAAATTCAAACATTTGAAATGTTATGGCTATATACACATGAGTGTACGAGAACTTAAACAACTGAGATAAAATTTAACGAGTAGGGCATGGTGATGTCAAATGTATAATAATTCAAGATCATAAGCCTTTGAAATGTCGATCATACTTGGAACATTTTCCCAAAGGAAAGTAATTTAATAAGGGTAATTGGAACATGACTTGAGTACATAAGCATTTGGGTAAATCAATCATTTGAAGTAATCCGGAACAATAGGAATGAAACTTGAACAAACCATACATAGAGTTTACAAGGAATACGTAAAATCCGATTCTACGGAAGGAGTTCAGCCAACATGCCTCAAATTTGCCCCTTAAAAATACTACGATTGTCCACCACATTAAACAACTTTAATCTACAATGCAACGTAATCGTACCGATATCAGTAAGAATTTCTATACTTTTGGTCATTTAGGCTTTTTATCAAACATCTAATGTGCATATTTATCTACAATCTTCTTCAATGAAATTTCTTCACCTAAAAACCACCTTCCACACCAATGAATCACCTTAAAATCATATTTAGGCTATCCGCAACCTCCATTAGCATGTGCATGCCCATCAATTCACTCTCAACCAATCAATCTCATCAATTAAACCATTTTACAATCTCTAAAACGACAACACAACCTAGGTTAGGCGCTAAAGGATTCCAATCACCATCCCATAAGTCCTAAAACATATTTAATTAAAAAATAATCACCATAAACTAGTTAGAGATGGTAGACATGTCTCTTACAGTGAAACTCTTGAAAATCTCAACTTGTAGTGTTCTTGACCAATTGGAAATTTAAATGAAAATCTATGAATTTCCAAATTGATCCCTTTAATATAAGTGTTTTAGGGTAGTAATTAACTCAAAACAATCCAAAATCACTTTTTTGGTTCATGGGAGGGATGTATAGAACAGTTTTCCTTTGTTAGAGCAAGCCCTAGCTCAAGGAAAAGAGTTAGCCACTCTCCTTCCCCGACCTTGGGATATTTATATGGTTCCTATGTGTGCTTCCGCACACCTGGGAAAGTGAACACGTAGCTGGGTGCACATACAAGGCAGAAAACCCTTCTTGTGTGCACCGCCACGCACCTGACAACCCCAGAACGAAGCTAGGCTTGCATATGGGATACTGACCGGCAAAATGGCTATAACTTTTTGTAGAAATATCCAAATGATAAACAATTTAACGCATTGGAAACTAGACAAAGGGCTTTCAATTTTGAGGTATATCACCACCTAAACTCTTATATTTTGGGATTTTTCTCATTTGATGTGGTCTTGTGTGACTTCATTTGAAACTTTCACCCACTACATAGTTCCCAACTCGGCGTAGTTCCAGAGCTCTTCTTAGACCCTAAACTACTTCCAAAGCTCCTTTTACGTTGAATATCATGATCGTCTTACTTGGTTCTATTCCATAATCTCTTATGGAAGGCAATACGGGTCATTAATTAACCAATGTAACTATCACCCTTAATCCTTTGTTACTCACCATCAATCCACAGTGCCTCAAAATTAGATTAAAGCCCCAAACTTTCAAACATTTCGGCAGAGTTATCTATGCATTTGGGCATATCCACCTATTAAAGATCCACAAAAACCAATCCTAAAACACATCCACAACACAACGATGTATCGTGAACATGAAAACAACACGAACCATAAAATTATAAGCATTATATTTGTCACGACCCAAATTACCCTCCGTTGGGTATCGTGATGGCACCTAGTATTAAGGACTAGGTAAGCCTAACAGTTACTGAATAACAACAATAATAAAAGGAAAACTAACAGTCTCGATGTAGAATCTTGACAAAATTTACAAATTTTCCCAAGAAGGTGACTCTGAAGCCTGCGAACGCAGATGCAGGTTACCTTGATTCTCCTCGGCAACGATCCACTCAACTACTAACAATGTATATACCTGGATCTGCACACAAAAATGTGCAGAAGTGTAGTATGAGCACACCACAGCGGTGCTCAGTAAGTATCAAGACTAACCTCGGTGGAGTAGTGGCGAGGACTAGTCAAGATACCACTAGTCTAACAACATAAAATGAGATGAACATAAGGATTATCGAACATTATGTCTATCTAAGAATTCACGAAATAATTTACAATGATAACAATATAATGCGAAAGGAAATTTCATAAATTAACCAACGGAACAATATAAAAATACACAGAAAAGCAAGAAAAAACGGAAGAAAACTACAACACGTAGATAACACAAGTAATTCGACTCTGCGTCAGTTTGTTCACATCAGACCTTAGCCACTAAAATCAATAAACTGATGGAAACCGTTAAACATCATTTCATATTGAAAACTTTGAAGAAATAATTATTTTAATATATAAAAAGTTCTCCTTTAAAACATACTTTCTCTAAATGTATATATATGTACCTTTAATTAAGAGAAATACTCAGAATATAACTTCTTTCAAAATACGTAATTTCCAAATATATCTTCCCAATAAATGACTTCCAAATATCATTTTCTGCAAGACAAATGCTTTTCAAATATGCCTTTGAAATAAAAATTCTTCATACATAATCCCCTTCGAAACCATTACTCTTTCAATAATACTTTTAAATAAAATCTCTTGACCAAAATCTCCTCAAGATTTATCTACCGGAACTTAGTTAGTAACTCATAAATTGCCATGCAGTACAAGAGGAATATCAAATCTTGTCAATAAATGCAGTAAGAGATCAGTAAGAATATCCAAATTGAAACAACGGAATAAAAATGCAAAGACAAGTGCACGGCATCACCCTTCGTGCTTTTACTCTCATCCTCACTAAAACAAGTGCACGGTATCACCCTTCGTGCTTTTACTCTCATCCTCACCAAAACAAGTGCATGTCATCACCTTTCGTACTTTTACTCTCATCCTCACTAAAACAAGTGCACGGTATCACCCTTCGTGCTTTTACTCTCATTCTCACAATAAATAAATAGAAACGGCACAACATTGTCCTTCGTGCTTTAATATCATAACATGGCACGGGATCACCCTTCGTGCTTTTACACTCTCATCCTCACAATAAATAAATAAATAAATACACGGCATTACCCTTCCTGCTTTACACTATTCCTCACAATAAATAAATACACGGCATCACCCTTCGTGATTTACACTCTTCCTCGCAATAAATAAATAAATACACGGCATCACCCTTTGTGCTTTACACTCTTCCTCGCCCATACAATATCAAGAACAACAGTTTGGCAAGGAAAATCAACAATATGAACCCTAAATCACAACATCCTGGCAAGGGAGTCAACAATACAAACAATATCATTAACAGCATAAACAGTAATAGAAACCATAACATCCCGGCAAGGGAGTCAACAATACAAACAATATCATTAACAGCATAAACAGTAATAGAAACCATAACATCCCTACAAGGGAGTCAACAAGGCAAACAACATCATCAACAACAGGAATAATTAGAGAAACCACACGATCCCGGCAAGAGAAACAACTATAACCGATCTCACCTAAACAGTTAACTTCACGGAATAAAACTCAGCTTAAACAAAGGCCCAGTAATAGGCAACATCAAGGAAAATATCAACAACATTAAACGTTTATCAACTAGACCTAAGTAGCACTTAAGGGAAAAATCATATAATTCACAATGTAAGACTCACGGGCATGCTTGACACCAAGGAACGGATGTTCCAACTATGGCTAAACAACTATAGGGCTAGATGAGACTAATTATAGTCTATTAGGCAGTGTAGGAAGAAAATATAGCATGATGATAGGGGAGGTAAAATAATCAGTTAAGTCAATTAAGATCAAATAGTCAACGAAGGAAATCCAAAAGCAAGAAATTCTAATTTAAGCAGGAAAGGACTAAATTTGCAATCAAGGACTCAAATGTAACAATTACAATTCATAAACAAGTGATACAAGAACCTACGGATCAAGACAGGCCAACCTATTTGCAAATTCGTCCGTGTACACACTCGTCACCTCGCACACACGGGCTACAACCAACAAAGAAGACTCAACTCTAAGGGGTAGTTCCCCCACACAAGGTTAGGCAAGATACTTAGCTCAAAGTCAACAACCCGGTACTCAAAAATGAACTTCTCGGGCGAAAAGACCTCTGGGCGGCTCAAAATCAACTAAACCAACTTCAAAATACACATAAAACGTATAAGGAATGACTATGAATAATAAAGTTTCAATCTTTACAAAATTGTGAAAATCGACCCAAAAGTCGACCCCCGGGCCCGCACCTCGGAACCCGATAAATTTTACAAAATCCGATTACCCATTTCGATACGAGTTCATCCATACTAAATTTATAAAATTCCGATACCATTTGGTCTTTCAAGTCATGATTTTACATCTTAGAAGTTTTCTTTCAAAACCCAAAATTCCCTCAACCCAAAACACAAATTAAATGATAAAAACAAGAACTAATTCATGAAATATAATTAATTCTAGTGGAAGAACACTTACCCATTCGATTTGTATGAAAAACCCTCAAAGAATCGCCAAAATCCGAGCTGTAGAAGTCAAAATAAAATAAAAATGGCCTAACCCTCGATTTTGGAATATAATCTATCTGCCCGGATTTTAAAGCATCACGATCGCGGACACAAGGATGCGATCACATAGAAGAAAAATATTGCTGGCAAAAAGGTACTATGCGATCGCGAATGAGTTTATGTGATCGCATAGAAGAGATTTATGGTCACTGTCCAGTGGTGCATCGCGAACGCGACAAGGGGAATGCGAACGCGGAGAAGGAGAGCAATGACACTATGCGAATGCAAAGGTTGCTATGCGATCGCGAAGAGGAAGGAATGCCTACTGCCCCAACCCTATTTTCTACTGTGCGAACACGAAGAAGTGGATGTGGATTCGATCGCGAAGAGTGAAGTCTACAAAGCTGTGTGATCGCGATGTAGCCTATGTGATCGCGATTAAGGAAAACTGGGCTGGTCCATTTTACACTATGTGATCGCGGATGAGTCTATGCGATCGCATAGAAGAGAACACCAGATAGCAGAATCTGCAGAGGAGAAATGAGGAAAATTGACTCGAAACCTATCTGTAGCACACCCGAGGCCCCCAGGACCCCGTCCAACCACACACACAAGTCATATAACCTAGCACGGACTCGCTCGAGGTTTCAAAACATATAACATAACACTAAAACGACGAATCAAACAAAAAATCAAACTTATGAATGTTTCAAAACTTCAAATATCAAGACTCGCGTCGAAACCTATCAATCTAACCCGGAATGATGTGAAATTTTGCTGACAAGTCAAAATTAGCACAACTAACCTACTGCAACTCCCGGAATTTCATTCTGAGTCTGATATCAAAATTTCACCTATCATCAAGAATCGCCGAAATTCTAACTTTCGCCAAATTACCTCAAACCACTCTACGGACCTCCAAAACCAATTCCGGACACGTGCCTATGTCCAAAATCACCATACGAAACTGTTGAAATTAACCAAAGCTCATTCCGAGGCCGTTTACACAAAAGTCAAACCTCCGGTCAACTCCCATCACTTAAGCTTCCAAAACTGAGATGTTTCTTCCAATTCGACTTCAGATTATCTGGTAACTGAATCTAACCACGCACACATGTCGATATACACAATGTGAAGTTGTTTATAACCTTACACCACCGAACGGAGCTTAAATTCTCAAAACAACCTGTCGGGTCATTACATTCTCCCCATCTTAAACAAACGTTCGTCCTTGAACGTGCTAAGATTCATCTTGAACTCATCCAATCACTGACTGTACACTTCTAACACATATCCGCGGGTGATCCCACGTCACCCCAACCCACGTAAGCCTGATTAAACGATCACAAATGCAATATAACTGTCACATCACCACCGATAAGCCTCATACTTGTACTTCTCACCTTCTACTCATTTACAAAAGACCCGATTCTAAATCCATATTTGGCATTATCCTCAACCAGCTGCATCAACTCATGACTACACCCATAAGGCACGACCACACAACATAGCACATCACACATAGGCTCAAATAACAGTTTTGATCATAATAGCTGCCCGAAATCAACTCAACATTGGCAATAAGCCTCAATCTAAAAGAACTCTGTTTCCAAGCCACGTAGTACTGATAATGATGCAATAAGAACGAAGACCTCATTATTAGGCACCGGAAACACCGAGTCACGACTAACACTACCGGGCACACATCCCGCAAACTAAACTAAAGAAGCACATAACAAAATGACTAAATATGAATGTAGAAACATATAAAGGAACCATCAAACAAGATATTGGCATAACTCTCTATCAATACTGACTTACAAAAAGCAATATAATAAGGAAGAAGCAAAGCAAATGAACAATTCACAAGGATTCCATCCTGATAAAATTTCCACTGCGGTACTCAACCCGGTCCAAATATATTGAATCACAATTATCACGAGGACCTCGCCCTCAACTCTGAATCACATACTAAAAATATATCACACCAATTGAAATTCATCCACTAATTCATCTCAGCTGATAAAATCACAACGCTAACTCAACTCACATCTCGATGGAGTATCAAATCACAACTCGTAAACAAAATACTCAGGAAAATCACATAAAGCTTACCACGAAGAACAACAAGGACTCCCTTCCAGTTTCACTACTATCAAGAATGAATAAAACAACGATAGACATAGGCTACTACTCATAGAATCTCCCAACAGGAGCAAACACAAAATGGAATGCAAAACATGAAACTCACCCATAAATGAAACAACAAATAAGGGAACTCGTCCTGACCAACAGAACTATAGCAAAACACAAATGGTGCTCCTCTATAACACATCAAAACATACATGGGTGATGATATCTGGCACCACGGCCTCTAGTGTACTATACGAAACACATCAATGGGTCGGGCCTCCCCTCTTGGGCGCCCTCTACTCACCTGAATATCCTGCTATAACACACCTACTTGAATCTTGGAACAATCTCTCACCTCAGTAATGACCCGGCTTGTCATTTTAAGAATTTATGCTTCGTTAAGTGACTTAAGGTCTTGAGTCGCTTCGCAATATGTATTATGACTCGCGTGTGTGGTCAATCTTAGTTTTCGGAAGATTCGGAATTTAAATTAAAGAAAAATTCTCACTTCTAAGCTTAAATAGAAAGAGTTGACTAGAGAGTTGACTTTTGAGAAAATGACCTCGAAATGGAGGTTCCATGACGTCAATAGCTTCGTACGATGCTTTCGGACTTAGGTGTATGTTCAGATTTTGATTTTTTAGTCCGTAGAACAATTCGGCGAATTTTGGAGAAATTAGAAAGTTGACGCGTTATAATTATATTATTTTATGTCCGTACGAGGTCAATTGATATGATGGATACCAATTGAATATGATAATAAGTGTACGAGGAATATTATAAGATATATGGGGTCTAAGGAAAGTTCAAAGTCCAAGCCAAGTTGGAAAAATTGCATAATAGACTAAAATTCCAAGAGAATGTGCAAAAGACCCTACTTTGGACGAGGATAGCTCTCAATATATAAAGAATTATATGGTGTATAACCTGTCAAATTAAATCTCTTTGAGTCTAGTTTCCAAATCTTCAAACCGTTCGTCATTTGGACATTCCTACATAAATTTATGATCAAATTACCAAAAGCTGGAAACATGCGTTCCTGTGGGAGTGATTATGCGATCGCATATCAAGTATGAGGTTCGCATACTTGATATGCGACCGCAAAAATGGTCGCAGAGTGCACAAGAACTGCCCAGTTTTTGGCACCGAGTTATGCGACGCGTATGCGGTCCGCATACCCATTCCGCGACGCATTATGCGATCGCAGACCTTGTTTCGGAGGCTTAATCTTCCTATATTCATAACCCGACCCCATTTTGATAAATAGGCTTTGGGGTTTATTTTGGGGTGATTCTCTGAGCATTCTAGAGAGAGATGAGAGCATTTTGGAGAGATAAGGAGGAAACCCAACATTCAAGCCATCCAATCTGTCATCAATATAATCTTCAAGAATCAAGGAACCCAATCACAAAATCTTCATCTAAGAGGTAAGGATTCCATACCCTAGTCCTTAATTTCAATTTTTTGGTAAATATGGGGGATTCGTAGAATGATTCTTGGGTGTGAAAGTATTAGTTATACATGCTTGTAACAATAAGGTTGTGGGAAGATTGTTGAATTTAAATAGGTAAAGATTGGGTTGAAAATAGTAGAAATCTTCAAAACATTAATTTAGGATTTGCAAGTTAATCCGATGTCGGAATTCGATAATTTTTTTATGGTTGAGGTCGTATCGGAACAGGTGTTCGGATTTCGGGAGTCTTTCTGGGATTCGAAACATGGTTCCCGCCGTCGATTTTAAAATGAATTTCAGATTTTAATCCAGAATATTAGTAATTTTATATGGAATTGATTCCTACGATTCATATTGAGTATATTGAAATGTTTGTGATTATATTTGAAGCTTTCTGACACGAATTTGCGAGATGAAGGTTTATTGGAATCTTGAATTTGGTTGCGAAACGAGGTAAGTATCCTGCCTAACCTTGTGTGGGGGAACTCCTCCTTAGGATTGAGTATTCTTTGTTGACTGTAGTCCGTGTATGCGAGGTGACGAGTGTGTACTCGGACTTATTTGCTAATAGATTGACCTTTTAGGATTCGTAGGTCCTTATGTTACCTTTGTATGAGTTGTAATTGTTATAATTGAATCCTTGGTTGTTTACTTAATCCTTTCCTGCTTAAATTAGAATTACTTGCTTTTGGATTCCTTCGTCGGCTATTTGATCTTAATTGACTTAACTGAATATTTTACTGCTTTCACATCCATGCTATATTTGCTTTCTAAAACTGCTCAATTGACTATATTAGTGTTATCTAGCTTTATAGTTGTTTAGTCGTAGTTAGAACAGTCGTTCGTTAGAGTCAAGCATGCCCGTGAGTCTTATATTGTGATCTATATGACTTTTTCTCTTATGTGCTACTTGGGTCTAATTGATGAATAATTATGTCTTGATGTTACCTATTACTGGGCCTTCTTTTGAGCTGAGTTTGATTCCATAAAGTTAATTGCTTAGGCGAGATTGGTTATAGTTGTTTTTCCCTTGCCGGAATGGTATTGTTTTTCATTGTTGACTCCCTTGCTGGGATGGTGTGTTTTCTATTATTGCTTAGCTGTTATGGTATTGGTTGCATTGTTGATTCCCTTGCTAGGACATTGTTATTTACGGTTCCTATAGTTGATGTGTTTCGTCGATTTGTTGTGTATTTATTTATCTATGCACGAGGGGACA
Source organism: Nicotiana undulata (assembly GCA_005239495.1). NCBI lineage: Eukaryota > Viridiplantae > Streptophyta > Magnoliopsida > Solanales > Solanaceae > Nicotiana > Nicotiana undulata. The sequence continues at coordinate 7,359 of ML292848.1, read as the reverse complement.
TTCTGTGCCGAGTGATCGTGAGTTTATCGCACGAGGGGACATGCCTTGCCAATTGTTTATTATTTATCACACGAGGGGACATGTTGTGCCGATTGTTTATTATTTATCACAGGAGGGGACATTCCGTGCCGATTTTTTATTATTTATCGCACGAGGGGACATGTTGTGCCTATTGTTTATTATTTATCGCACGAGGGGACATTCCTTGTCGATTGTTTATTATTTATCGCACGAGGGGACATGCCGTGCCGATTGTTTATTATTTATCGCATGAGGGGACATGTCGTGCCGATTATTTATTATTTATCGTACGAGGGGACATTCCGCGCTGATTGTTTATTATTTATCGCACGAGGGGACATGCTATGCCGATTGTTTATTATTTATCACACGAGGGGACATGTCGTGCCAATTGTTTATTATTTATCGCACGAGGGGACATTCTGTGCCGATTGTTTATTATTTATTGCATGAGGGGACATGTCGTGCTGATTGTTTATTATTTATCGCACGAGGAGACATTCCGTGCTGACTGTTTATTATTTATCGCACGAGGGGACATGTTGTGCCAATTGTTTATTATGTATCGCACGAGGGGACATGCTGTGCCAATTGTTTATTATGTATCGCACGAGGGGATATGTCGTGCCGATTGTTTATTATTTATCGCACAAGGGGACATGCTGTGCCGATTGTTTATTATTTATCGCACGAGTGATTTTTTACTTTAGCACGAGGGGACATGTCGTGCACTTGTCTTTGCATTATACTTTTCCATGTTCTTGTTTGATATCTACCGCATTTGATTAAGAGTTAATATTCCGTTGTTTAAGTCCGGATATTCGCATTGATCCCTTACTACATTTATTGAGAAGACAAGTTTTGAGTACGGACTGAGTTCTGACAGATTTACCTTGAGGAGATTGTGATTACGAGATTTTTCTGAAAAGGTATTACTGAAAAGAAATGGTTTTCGAAAGGATTATATTTGAAGACANACTAGTCTTGCATAAAATGATACTTGGAAGTCTTTATTTGGAAAGTATCTTTGGAAACTTTGTAATTTGAAAGAAAACTATATTTTACGTAACCCTCTCTAATACATATACTTATATATATTTTGGAGAAAGTATGTTTTCAAAGGAAATCGTTCTACATAAAAATGGTTTTATTAGAAAGCCTTTCATATGATTTGTTGTTTAAGGGTTCCCACCAGTTTATGGAATTTAATGGCTAAGGCTCGATGTGAATAAATAGATGCAGAGTTGAGTTGTGGGGTTCTCTATTGCATTGTGTTTTCTTCGGGTTTGGTTTGTTTTTCTATCCATCTTCCTGTGTAATTCATGTCGTTTCGTGGTTATTTTTCTGTAATTTTCCTTCCCCATTATATTGTCATTGTTGTAAATTATCCTGTAAATTCTTAGATAGATGTAGTGTTCGGTTACTTCTATATTCATGTTAATTATTTTTGTAGACCAGTGGTGTCTTGACAAGTCCTCGCCACTACTCTACCGAGGTTAGTCTTGATACTTACTGGGCACCGTTGTGGTGTGCTCATACTACTCTTTTGTGCATTTTTGTTTGCACAGATCCAGGTTTTGATTGTTAGTAACTGCGCGGATGATTGCTGAGGAGACTCAAGGTAACCTGTTGTTGCGTTCGCAGGCTTCGGAGTCACCTTCCTTGTATTATTATTCATACACTGTCATAGTTATTTCAAAAACTGTTGTATTTAGAAGTCGTAGGAGATTCGTAGAGCTTATGACTTGTATTACCGGTTTTGGAAAACCATTGTAAATTCGGTCAAGGTTTTTATATCTAGACTGTTAGTTTTCCTTTACTTATTGTTGTTATTATTAACTGTTAGGCTTACCTAGTCTCTAGGACTAGGTGTCATCACGATACCCAACAGAGGGAAAATTTGGGTCGTGACAAGTTGGTATCTGAGCTCTAGGTTCATAGGTGCTACGATTCATAAGCGAGTTTAGTAGAGTCTTGTGGATCAGTACGGAGACGTCTGTACTTATCTTCGAGAGGCTACATAACTGTTAGGAAATTTCCACTTCTTTCATTTCTTATCGTGCGACATTTATTCATCTTAAGCATATATCTTACGTTACTTCACATTCGCTCGTATATGAAATTGCACACTCGGGATCAACTATGCGCCAATAGTTCGTGATAATACAGAGGGGCTACAAGGGAGCAATGGATCCTCAACCATGGTCTCAACATGTCGTCCATATCGAGGATATGGAAGTATTGAGGTAACATTCAGTTGTGCACATAGGGTTACAGCAAGTTCTGACATATGGTTGCTAAGTACGATCTTAAGAAGGTTTAGTCGGTTTCCTAATCGTCACAATCGTGGTAGGGTCACGAGATGGATGTAGATCTGAAGATAGTTGGTGGTATTAGGGCCTATGTGGTCCGTATGGGATTTCCATTTCGTGAAGGGAGTTCACTGTCAGCGATCAGATTGTGGGGTTATGTGTTATATCAGTTTGGGCCCGAGATATATATATGTGGTATTGAAAGGTTCTCCAAAGCTTGTATATGATTAAGAACTGAGATTTGTATGGGATGATGCTGAGACTTGCGGTATTCCAGCGTCCTTAATAATTCTACATTTCAGTATCAGCTAGGTCATGGAAACAATTTCAGAATACTTGGGGTGCTCCAGTAAGTTCTTATAGTACACCACCAACCCAAAAGTCTTACAGTGGTTATTCCAATTATCCTGCACAGACTTAGTACGAGCAGCCGCGACCTCAGAGGGGTTGTTATGAGTGTGGTGATACTAGGCATATCATGAGAGATTGTCCCAGACTTGAGAGAGGTGGATTTCATCAGAACACTCAAGCTACAAGCTTTACCCCAGTTAATACTCCACATGAACATTCAGCTAGAGGTGGAGGGCATACGGGCAGTGGGCACCTAAGAGGTGGAGGCCCGATCCGTTGTTATAATCACTATGATTTGGCTGAGTCCAATGCACTAGATGGTGCCGTTACAAGTACGATCTTGATTCGTTATAATAATTCCCCTTAGTTGGATTCGGATCTGAATATTGAGGTGAGCCCTCCTATTATGCTCCGCTTATGGGCGAGCTTCGTAAGTTTGTGACCCATTTATATGTTTATCCTTGTTGAGAGATTATAGATGGGAGCCCGTGTCTGTCATTTTCTATTGTACACCATTGAGGACTATAAGTCCAAAAGTAATGTTTATTATTCACTACAGTGGGTTTAATGTGTTTCAGAATAATTGATTCCATTTTTATGAATTATATGCCCTACCGGTATGAGGGTTAATTAGGTGTTATGAAAAATGTTTACAAAATTTATTGAAAAGAAGAAAGAAAGGAAATTGAAAATTTTAGTTGGCACAAGGTGAAATATTGAAACCGGGCTGCAAGTCGCGGTGGAGGTTATGTAAGGACGAGGTTCTTGTGGTAAAATAGTTATGAATTAAAAATTCCCCTTTGTGAAGTTTAATTTGTACGATAATATTAAAAGGGATTCATGCCCGTTAGGCTTATTTGATAATTCTTGTATATTTTATGTTCATATTCAGCCATTTTTGTGCTGTAAACATTGAGTTTTAGCTTATGAGATGAGTGTGGCGTAAAATGTGACTCATTAATCCGAGTAAGTAATCATGAGGTCTTCATGCCTTACGTTCTGTTGTCAGTATTGTGAAGATTCGAAATTAAGGTGGTGGTTAATATGAGATTAATTGATGATGCTGGAATTAATTATGAACAACTTTTAAAACTAGAGATGTGGTGATGCGCTTACATATGATGTGCGTCATAATCTGATATCATTGTGATAATATAGGGCTTGTAATTTTGAGATTGGTGTTATTGATATATACATTGTGGATGTATTATTAGGAGTTGTTTTGGTGTTATTCTAGTAGGTGGATAGTCCTAATTACAGGGGAGACTCTGCCGAAATTTCTGAAACATTTGGGAGTTAGAAACATTTGGGAGATTAAGACGTGCAAAAGAAGAGATAAGTTACGTTAGGGTGAATGATCCTAAGCGGGGGAATATGTAATACCCCAGGAAATTTGAAGTACTTCAGAACTATCATGTGTGCGTAGGCACGAGTTGCTATAGCCAGCTGACTAAAAAACCATGCGTTGTTGTGAAAATGTGGGAGTGTAAGAAATTGATCTTAAAGTTTACAAATATGAATAAAAGGAATAATTTCAAATGAGATATGTTTTCGGGATTATCTAAAATACGGTAGCATGGAATCAACCATGAGTATAGGTGTAAAAGTAAAATCATCAATTTGGTAATCTCAGAACAATACTTAGAACATTCGAGGACGAACGTTTGTTTAAGAGGTGGAGTATGTATTGACCCGGCTTGTCATTTTAAGAATTTATGCTCCGTTCAGTGACTTAAGGTCTTGAGTAGCTTCGCAATATGTATTATGACTCGCGTGTGTGGTCAATTTTAGTTTTCGGACGATTCGGAATTTAAATTAAAGAAAAATTCTCACTTCGAAGCTTAAATAGAAAGAGTTGACCAGAGAGTTGACTTTTGAGAAAATGACCTCGAAATGGAGGTTCCATGATGTCAATAGCTTCGTACGATGCTTTCGGACATAGGCGTATGTTCGGATTTGGATTTGTTAGTCCGTAGAACAATTCGGAGAATTTTGGAGAAATTAGAAAGTTGGCGCATTATAATTATATTATTTTATGTGCGGACGAGGTCGATTAATATGATGGATACCAATTGAATATGATAATAAGTGTACGAGGAATATTATAAGATATATGGGGTCTAAGTAAAGTTCTAAGTCCAAGCCAAGTTGGAAAAATTGCATAATAGACTAAAATTCCAAGAGAATGCACACAAGACCCTACTTTGGACGAGCATATCTCTCAATATATGAAAAATTATATGGTGTAATCTATCAAATTAAATCTCTTTGAGTCTAGTTTCCAGCTCTTCAAACCGTTCGTCATTTGGACATTCCTACATAAAGTTATGATCAAATCACCAAAAGCTGGAAACATGCGTTCCTGTGGGAGTGATTATGCGATCACATATCAAGTATGCGGTCTGCATACCTGATATGCGACCGCAAAAATGGTCGCAGAGTGCTCCAGAACTGCCCAGATTTGGGCACTGAGTTATGCGACGCTTATGCGGTCCGCATACCATTCTGCGATGCATTATGCGATCGCAGACCTTGTTTCAGAGGCTTAATCTTCCTATTTTCATAACCCGACCCCATTTTGATAAATAGGCTTTGGGGTATATTCTGGGGTGATTCTCTGAGAATTCTAGAGAGAGATGAGAGCATTTTAGAGAGATAAGGAAGAAACCCAACATTCAAGCCATCCAATCTTGCATCAATATAATCTTCAAGGAACCCAATCACTAAATCTTCATCTAAGAGGTAAGGATTCCATTCCCTAGTCCTTAAATTCGATTTTTTGGTAAATATGGGGGATTAGGAGAATGATTCTTGGGTGTGAAAGTATTAGTTATACATGCTTGTAATAATAAGGTTGTGGGAAGATTGTTAAATTTAAATAGGTAAAGATTGGGTTGAAAATGGTAGAAATCTTCAAAACTTTAATTTAGGATTTGCAAGGTCATCCGATGTCGGAATTCGATAATTGTTGTATGGTTGAGCTCGTATCGGAACGGGTGTTCGGATTTCATGAGTCTTTCTGGGATTCGAAACATGGGTCCCGCCGTCAATTTTAAAATGAATTTCAGATTTTAATCCAGAATATTAGTAATTTTATATGGAATTGATTCCTACGATTCGTATTGAGTGTATTGAATTGTTTGCCATTATATTTGAAGCTTTCGGACACGAATTTGAGAGGCGAAGGTTTATTGGAATCTTGAATTTGGTTGCGAAATGAGGTAAGTATCCTGCCTAACCTTGTGTGGGGGAACTCCCCCTTAGGGTTGAGTCTTCTTTGTTGACTGTAGTCCGTGTATGCAAGGTGACGAGTGTGTACTCAGACTTATTTTCTAATAGATTGGACCTTTTAGGATTCGTAGGTCCTTATGTTACCTTTGTATGAGTTGTAATTGTTATAATTGAATCCTTGGTTGTTTACTTCATCCTTCCTGCTTAAATTAGAATTACTTGCTTTTGGATTCCTTCGTCGGCTATTTGATCTTAATTTACTTAACTGAATATTTTACTGCTCTCACCTCCATGCTATATTTTCTTTCTAAAACCGCTCAATTGACTATATTAGTGTTATCTAGATTTATAGTTGTTTAGTCGTAGTTAGAACAGTCGTTCGTTAGAGTCAAGCATGCCCGTGAGTCTTACATTGTGATCTATATGATTTTTTCTCTTATGTGCTACTTGGGTCTAATTGATGAATAATTATGTTGCTAATGTTTTCTTGATGTTGCCTATTACTGGGCCTTCTTTTGTGCTGAGTTTGATTCCGTAAAGTTAATTGCTTAGGCGAGATTGGTTATAGCTATTTTGCCCTTGCCGGGATGGTATTGTTTTTCATTGTTGAATCCCTTGCTGGGATGGTGTGTTTTCTATTATTGCTTTGATGTTATGGTATTGGTTGCATTGTTGATTCCTTTGCTGGGACATTGTGATTTATGGTTCCTATAGTTGATGTGTTTCGTCGATTTGTTGTGTATTTATTTATCTATGCACGAGGGGACATTCTGTGCCGAGTGATCGTGAGGTTATCGCACGAGGGGACATGCCGTGCCGATTATTTACTATTTATCGCACGAGGAGACATGCCGTGCCGATTGTTTATTATTTATCGCACGAGGGGATATTTCGTGCCGATTGTTTATTATTTATCGCGCGAGGGGACATGCCATGCCGATTTTTTATTATTTATCGCACGAGGGGACATTCCGTGCCGATTGTTAATTATTTATCGCACGAGGGGACATGCCGTGCCGATTGTTTATTATTTATCGCACGAGGGGACATGCCGTGCCGATTGTTTATTATTTATCGCACGAGGGGACATGTTGTGCCGATTGTTTATTTTTTATCGTACGAGGGGACATTCCGTGCCCATTGTTTATTATTTATCGCACGAGGGGACATGCCATGCCGATTGTTTATTATTTATCTGTCACGACCCGAAATCCCACCTTCGGGCCATGACTGCGTCTAACGTTGAACCCGCTAGACAAGCCAACGTTTGAACTGAATAAAACTCATTAACAACAAATACGAATAGGATAACTAAAATACAACATAGCACTTTCGAAATGAAACTCATAAAAACTCCCAGAACTGGTGTCAAATACTCACAGACTATCTATGAGATTACTACAAACAAAAGGGTCTGAAATAAATACATAAGACTGTCTTTGAA
>ML292845.1:819-11314 GCA_005239495.1 Nicotiana undulata | reverse complement strand
TTGAGCTAAATGAAGGTGGTTAAAATTTCCTTCTTGTAATTGAATTGTTCCATCATGGTAATAATATGAGCAAAGAGGATAATATGATAAAAATCCTAACTTTGGTTATCAGTTGAGATGTGAGTATCTGATCCCGTTGAGTATGGGCGAGTCGGTACCACGGTGTCTAAATATACCCATACATATATACGCATTCATGCATTCATGGCCCCCGAGTCACATGTATGATTCGTGATCGGGGAGAACTTATATTTTCATTGCCCCTGAGTCACAGGTTTGATTCGTGATCAGGGAAGAATTTCACCTATATTTTTACCAGCCCCTGAGTCACAGATTTGATTCGTGATCAGGGAGAATTATACTACTATTTTCATTGACCCTCGAGTCACAGGCATGATTCATTATCGGGGAGAGTTTTACTTTGCATAGTCAGCACATGAGTCGCAGGTATGATTCGCGATCATGGGGAGCTTATCATTATCGAGTCAGAACACGAGTCGCAGGTATGATTCGCGATCGTGGGGAGCTTATCATTATCGTGTCAGCACATGAGTCGCATGTATGATTCACGATCGTGGGGAGCTTATCATTATCGAGTCAGCGCACGGGTCGCATGTATGATTCGCGAAAGTATGGAGCTTTATGACCGAGTCAGTCCTTATGACCCACCCTTATGACTTCGGCCGATAGTCTTGTCCGTTTCGGTTATATACATATATATATACATACATAAGCATTGCATTGAGTTGGGATCGTACTATGGTGAGTTTAGAAACGGTACTGAGTATTGGAAAGTGAACAATTGAGATAATAAGATAAGACATTTCAGATAATGAGAAAGGCAATAAGTGATACCTATGATCAATGTACAAAATAAGGTTATGTTAAGATCAGTTACATGGTTGTTGATTACATGTCCTTACGTGATGTATTTTTCTCACATGATTTACTACTCAGCATGTTGTCTACACAAAAGTCAAACGACACTCACTCTTTCAACTTAAGCCTTCAACCTTACTAAGTGTCTCAGTTCACTCCGAAACATCTCAAAACCAAAACCAACCATCCGGTCAAGTCACAAAACCACAAACGGGCATAAAGGAGATAATAAAAAGGGTAACGAGGCTACAATATACAAAATGACCGGCCGGGTCATTACATCCTACCCCTCTTAAACAAACGTTCGTCCTTGAACGAGTCTAGAATCATACCTAGAGTCTCAAATAGGTATGGATGTCTGCTCTGCATCTCCCACTCGGTCTTCCATGTAGCCTCCTCGATTGGCTGGCCTCTCTACTAAACCTTCACTGAAGCTATATTCTTTCATCTAAACTTTCGAGAATGCAGATCCAAAATGGCCATCGGCTCCACGTCATAAGTAAAATCCCCATCTAACTGAATCGTGCTAAAGTCCAACACATGTGACGGATCACCATAGAAATTCCAGAGCATAGAAACATGAAACACTAGGTGAACACCCGATAGACTAGGCGGTAAGGCATGTGTATAGGTCACATCTCCAATCCTCTCAAGCACCTCAAAAGGGACAATATACCGAGGGCTCACCTTTATCTTCTTCCCGAACCTCATCACACCCTCCATGGGCGAAACTCTGAGCAAATCCTTCTCGCCCACCATATATGAAACATCGCAAACCTTCCAATCAGCATAATTGTTCTTCCTGGACTGCGTTGTGCAAAACCGCTCCTGGATCAACTTTACCTTCTCTAAATCATCACAGACCAAATCAGTACCCAACAACCTAGCCTCCCCTAGCTCAAACCAACCAACTGAAGAACGACACTACCTCCCATATAAGGTCTCATAAGGAGCCGTCTAAATACTCGATTGGTAGCTGTTGTTGTAGGAAAACTCTGCAAGCATCAAGAACTGATCACATGAACCCCGAAATCCATAACAAAGGTGCGTAGCATATACTCCAAGATCTAAATAGTAGGCTCAGACTACCTGTCCGTCAGGGGGGTGAAATGATATACTCAGCTCAATTCGCGTACCTAACTCACGCTACACAGCTCTCCAAAAATGCGTTGTGAACTATATGCCTCGATCGAAGATAATGGACTTCGGCACATCATGAAGACGAACATTCTCACGGATATATATATGAGCCAGCTGCTCTGAAGAATAGGTAGTCACAACCGGAATGAAGTGGACATACTTGGTTAATCTATCCACAATAACCCATACTACGTTATTTGTTCAAAGTCCGTGGGACCCCAACAATGAAATCCATGGTAACACGCTTCCACTTCCACTCGAGAATCTCAAGTCTTTGAAGTAAATCACCCGGCTTCTGATGCATGTACTTCACCTGTTGGCAGTTCAAATACCGAGCCACAAACTCTACTATATCTTTCTTTATTCTTCTCCATCAATAGAGTTGACTCAAATCCTTATACATCTTAGCGACACCCAGATGAATGGAGTACCGCAAATGGTGGGCCTCCTCAAGAATCAACTCACGCAACACATCCATGTTGGGCATACAAATCAGACTATACATCCGCAATACCCCATCATCTCCAATAGAAACCTCTTTAGCATCACCGTATTGAATTTTGTCCTTAAGGAAAAGCAAATAGGGGTCGTCATACTGATGCGCTCTGATTAGCTAACACAAGGAAGGCCGAAAAACCACGCAAGCAAGAACCAGGCTGGGCTCCGAAACATCTAACCTCACGAACTGATTTGCCAAAGCCTGAACATCCAATGTTAGTAGTCTCTCAACAACTGGGATATATGCAAGGCTATCCATACTAATAGTCTTTCTACTCATGGCATCGTCCACCACATTGGCCTTCCTTGGATGATACAAAATAGTTATATCATAGTCTTTAACAGCTCTGACCACCTCCGCTGCCTCAGGTTTAGATCATTTTTCTTAAACAAGTGATGTAGACTCCGATGATCTGTGAATACCTTACAATACACGCCATAGATATAGTGCCCCTAAATCTTCAACTCGTGAACAATGGCTGTCAACTCTAAATCATGAACGAGGTAGTTCTTCTCATGGGTATTCAGATGACGTAAAGCATAAGTAATCACCATATCCTCCTGAATCAATACTCACTCGATTCCTATCCGCGAAGCATCATAATAAACAATATATGAACCCGACGATGACAACAAAACTAGAACTGGAACGGTGGTCAAGGTAGTCTTGAGTTTCAGAAAGCTCTCCTCACACTCATCAGACCACCTGAATGGGAAAGGGATCTTGGTAAATATAGTCAAAGGTGCAGCAATGGACGAGAAACCCTCCACAAAACGGAGATAATACCTTGCCAACCCAAGAAAGCTCTGAATCTTAGTCGTTGAAGACGATCTGGGCCAATTTTGAATTGCCTCAATCTTTTTTAAACTACCTTGTTCCCCTCACTAGACACCATGTGGCCTAGAATGCCACCGAATCCAGCCAAAAATCACACTTGGAGAATTTAGCATAAATCTTTTTCTCTCTCAAGGTCTGGAGTACAATCATCAGACGTTGCTCGTGCTCCTCCAGGCTGTATGAGTACACCAATATGTCATCAATGAACACATTGATGAATGAATCAAGATACGGCTGGAATACATTGTTCATCAGGTGTGTAAAGGTCGTTGGGGTATTCGTCAGGCAAAAAGACATCACAAGAAACTCGTAGTGCCCATAGCGGGTCCTGTATGTCGTCTTAAGAATATCATAATCCTTAATCTTCAGCTGATGATACCCTGACCTTAAATCAATCTTTAACAACACTCTGGCACCCTGAAGTTGGTCAAATAAGTTATCAATGTGCGGTAGTGGGTACTTGTTATTAATTGTAACTTTGTTTTAACAGTCTATAATCAATGCACATCCGCATAGTACTGTCCTTCTTCTTTACAAATAGAACCGGCACAGCCCCAAGGTAACACACTAAGGCGGATGAAACCCTTATCAAGCAACTCTTGAAGTTGTTCCTTTAACTCTTTCAATTCCATTGGTGCCATGCGATGCGATAGAATAGAGATAGGTTGAGTGCCTAGTACCCGATCAATACCAAAGTCAATATCCATATCGTGTGGCATGCATGGCAGGTAGGGAGAAAACACATCTGGAAAGTCTCTTATTACCGAAATAGAATCAATGGTGAGAGTATCAGCACTAACATCGCTCACAAAGGCCAAATATGCCAGACATCCCTTCCCAACCATCCGTTGAGCCTTCAAATATGAAATCACTCTACCGGGAACACAATTTAGGGAACCTCTCCACTCAACCCTAGGTAACCCCGACATCGCTACTGTCACGGTCTTAGCATGACAATCCAAAATAGCGTGACATGGTGACAACCAATTCATGCCTAAAATCACGTCAACGTCAACCATGCTAAGCAGTAAAAGATCAACTCTTGGCTCTAATCCCCCAATAGTCAGCACACATGATCGATACACATGGTCTACAATAATATAATTACCCACCAGTGTAGATACATGAACAATCATAACTAAAGCATCACGGGGCATATCAAAATAACAAGCAAAGTACGATGACACATATGAATAAGTGCAATCATGATCAAATAATACCGAAGCATCCCTGTGGCATACTGAAACGATACATGTGATCACCGCGTCGAAAGAAACTACCTCTAGCCTAGCGGGAAAAGAATAGCATCAAGCCTGACCACCTCCTATCTGACCTCCCCCACTAGGACGACCTCGACTCTACGAACTCTACCACGACCTAGCTGAATGGGTGGTTTAGCAACTTGTGCAGGGATCATAGACTGGCCTCCTTCATGCACTGGACCTCTGTAATAATGGGGACAATGCTTCCTCACATGCCCTAACACTCCACAATCATAACAACCTCGAGTCGGAAATGACGTTGGGGCCTGAATCAGAACTCGAGAACTAGAATAACCACTTGAGAACCAAGTATTGATGAACTCCTAATCGATGGCGCACGGTACAAGCTCTGAGCTAGAACTGCACCAAAAGATAACTGAATCAGACGAATATTGTATGAACCATGATTAGCCGATGCACCACGATAAACCTAATAAGCCATCTGAGCGGGCATGTAATACGACCTTTGTTGTGATGTGACTGGCCTCTATATGAGGTACCACTGAAACCACCTGAAACGCAGGGCTTCTTGCACTCCCACTCCATGGGCTCAAGCCTGCGAACCGACTCCAAGCGGCTGGAAATATCGACCACCTGGTCAAACCTAGCATCCGTCTCGGTCTCTCGAGCCAGACTATAATACAACCTGTATTTGAATCCATCAATGAACCTCGTGATCCTCTCTCTCTCTCTCTCTCTCTCTCTCTTATCTCTCTCTTATCTCTCGGTGGGATCTAACTATACAGCATGACCGACCAAATCCGTGAATCGCAACTCATACTGAGTCGCAGTCATATCCCCTTGGCATAACTTCTCAAAATCTCTATGCAGCCCACCCTGCGAGTCTGTGGGACAAACTTCTCTAAAACGAGAACGGAGAACTCATGCCATGTAAGCGGCTCTACGCTAACTGTCTTATCAATCCATCGACATGCCACTATCTGTAGCCTGCCCTTTGTCAGCTGAAAAGTGGTAAATGCAACTCAACTGGTATCCCAATGCCCGTTGTGCGAGGAATCCTCTAACATTGGTCTAGGAAATCATGAGCATCCTCTTGACTCCTCCCTTCTGATCTCTGGAGGCTTAATCCTCTTGGACCACTCCAATCTCTTCTGCTCCTCATCACTCATAGGTGGGACAACCTCAGGCCGAGAAACAGCAACTGGATGGGCTAGTAGTACCCCCCTCCCCCCGGTGTCTAGAGTCCCTGAGCTAGTTGCTCTGGAGTACAGGCAGCAGGAGTCTGGGCACCTCCCCCGGCCTGTGAAGTGGTTGGTGCAGCTGGAATCGAAACTGACCGATCCAGGCTCGTGCACAAAGTCAAAATCTGTGCTAAGGCCTCTTGAATGCTAGGAATAACAACGGGCACTGTTGGTAGGGGTGTCAATGGATATTTAAAAACCGACTAAACCGACCGAACCGTACCGTACCGTACCGAACCGATTTTTAGGTTTCTTTTAATAAAACCGTAGATTTTTATATAAATATATAACTGTACCGATAAGTAGGGTAGGTTTTTTATTTTATGAAAATAAATTGAAAAATACCGAACGGTACCGAATAATTTACAATGTGAAAAATATATTTATATATTAAGTATAAAAATAGTAAAGCATTGAATGTTTTTCTTGGACCTTGGAATTATGAAACAGTTACAAGACAACAAATAATTAAACTAAAAATTCTAGTTCCAAAACCTATTATGCTACTTCTATTGAAACTAAAATATTTCCAGCATATTCACTAGCAACACACAAGGTATTGTAGCGATTATGTGTAGCAAACCACATTGTATTGAATATGTTTCCTTTCATATGATTTAGATTTATCTTTTTGAATTAATCTTCTATAGACTTTATTCTTGAATCCCAAATTGGTCAATATCTTTCTACTCATGTGATTAATAGTTTTTTCGTATTAGCGTAGCTTCTTTTACGATGTTGTAGAATAGTTGATGAATCTATACTCTAGCCATATTTCATATTTTCTCATCACCTTTTAAACTGTAAAAATGTCAAGAGAGTTTTTCTAATTCATATAAAAGTATGTATGTTATTGCATTCTACTTCTACTAGTGACTTTTACATGACATTTAAAACAACAACAACAACAACAACAACAACAAACCCAGTTTGATCCCAATATGTGGGGTCTGGGGAGGGTAGTCTATACGCAGATCTTACCCCTACCTAATGCAGGTAGAGAGGTTGTTTCCAATAGACCCTCGACTCAGGAATGGCAAGAAGAAGAAGAGGGAAGCAAAATATAAAATAAAAATAAAAATAAAAAATAGAAAGGCACAGATAAAGGTTAAATAGTATCCAATAATAGCAACAGGTAATACAATACTTACGGCGAACAAAACCACATACCGTAATAAAAATCTAAGAATATGAAGGGAAATGCATGCTACTACGCCTATCGGTGAACACTATAAACTACCTACTAACCTTCTAGCTTAATCCTCGACCTCCACACTCTCCTATAAAGTGTCATGTCCTCAGTGAACTGAAGCAGCGCCATGTCCTGCCTAATCACTTCTCCCTAGTACTTCTTAGGCCTACATCGACCCCTTCTCAAACTCTCCATGGCCAACCTCTCACAGCTCCTGACAGGGGCATCAATTCTTCTTCTCCTAACATGTCCGAACCATCTCAGCCGCGACTCCCGCATCTTGTCCTCCACGGAGGCTACTCAGACTCTGTCCCGGATAACTTCATTCTTAATCCTATCTCGCCTAGTTAATGCTGTAATGTGGGCCGGGTCTGACTCGGGATCCGCCCGGGCTCGCGACCCATGTGGGCTTTTGAGCTAAACGCGCCGGCCTGGGCCAGTTCAACCGGGCCAAACGGACCATACGGGCCCAACGGCTCTTTCTTAAAATAAAATAAAAATTATTTAAAAAATGGCCAACGGTTAGAATTTTAAAATCTAGTCGTTGGCCTCTTAAATTAGTTGTTTGGCATTTTTAAAAATAGCCATTTGGCCCCCAAACTTTGTTTTAACCCCAAACGTTTTATAATTACACTTTTTCCCTATTCTCAACTATAAATACCCCCTCATTCTTTTATTTTTACTCACAAAATCATAAATCTCTCTCAATATCTCTCTAATTTTCTTCTATAATTGCTTACTTTATTATTGCAATTTGTGAAAATTGTGAAGTTGGTGAATTGAAGTATTCAAGTCTTCAACATTATACAATTTTCAAGAAGTTGTTCGTCAATTCGGTAAACTGGTTCCAGCTCTTATGTTTTAATATTATAGTTGTTTGTTTTAGTTTTTATAATTATAATTAAGTTTTAATATTATAGTTTTGTTTGTTTTTGTTTGTATAATTATAATTAATATGGCCTTTTCTTTGAAAAAAAATATTTGGTGGTAAGGGAAAATCTAAAATCGGTGAATCTAGTGGCCAAGCTACTACTCCTCCCCTGGCTCCCCGACCCAGACTTGTTACATGTCCTCCTCCACCTGTTATTCTTGATAGTGATAACCCTTGTTTTCAATTTACCGATAGTCAATTTGTACATGATATTACACCAGGTTCACAATTAAATGAAGAATATATAAATGCTCTTTATGGTAATCCAACTAACAGTGAAAATGATGATTTAGATGAAACGCAACCGGATTTAGATGATACACCTACTAGTCCTATTGCTAACCAAACTAATAATAATCCAAATGATGCCCCGGCTGACCCTCCTGTAGTAACCCCTACTTTTAATAGAAAACCTTCTAAACGGTGCGAAACATCTCTTGTTCGGCACTTTTTTACTCAACTAAGAGATCATAGTTATATAATATAATTTACAATATATTGCCTTAGATAATATAATATAATTACATAAAAATTATTAGACGTATTATGCTTAATGTTGTAGTTTGTTAAATTAATTTGAAGTATTATTAATTTATTATGCAATGTTAGTGCAAGTTTGAATATTACTTTACTATTTTTTTGTGTTTAAATTTGAATTACAAGATCTAAGTCACAAGATTTACAAGAAATTTCCTTAGAAAAAAAAATTAAAAACAATAGCCCGGATCATTTAGGCCCTTGGGCCCGGCCCACTTAGCCCGGTCCCATTGTCGCCACCTTTTTCCTCGCAGAGATCGAGGTTTATGACATTTTTGGGTTGAGACAACTCTTTTCTTTTGGGAGAGGGGGTTTGCATTTTTTAGAGTCGCCACCTAACGATTTTAAAGGTGCATTAGGGCACCTAAGGGGTTTATCTATAACTAAGTTGTTAACCAGAGATAGGGTAAGGGCTTGAAATTATCCTAAGGGGAAGGTTTTAGGCACCCCTCAAGCTCCACAAGTGTGGTTTCCGGCCAAATAACTTTTGTGAATTTGTACGGTTTAGCAAACAAGCAAATAAAGGCTCAAATAAAAGGGGATTTAAATCTTAAGCATGCAAGGTGTTTGAAAACAATTAGGGAAAAAGCTAAGTTTTGAAAAGGGTTACAATCTAAGCATGTAAAGTAAAGGATATCCTAGGTTTGTGATAATATGGATCACATCAATGCAATACCCGGTATGACACTCCTCAAAGAGGGGCTACGTGTGGTATTAGCGCATCGATCATCATATCCATATTCTACCCTTTCCCACCACGTGAAGGTAATTAAAGCGCGTATTGGTCACGACCTCTATTGCGTGTATTTACCCGTCCCTTTTTAATAGTCCCGGAGGAGTTTAGGACTTCTACCTATAAGGGAAGTTCTAGGCAGACCCTCAGGTTTAAAGGAAAAATGCTAGGGCGACAAACAAAAACATATAGGACTGCAGTTAATGGGAACATAGAAAAGCAAGTAAAGGATCAAGCTTACCTCCATAAGCGATACAATTAGACAGCACGACTCAAACACAGTTACGGGCAATGTTTAAATTCAGAATCCTAAGACATGGTGTTTCTCCCAAACGCACACGCAAGTAGACGTGGTCGTACAAGTAATATAATGATAAATCGGATTGTCGAACCCACAGAGACTTGTATAAACTACTCACTACTTCACTATAATTGTTATTCAACTAAGCAAAAATACGATCCAATAGTGTAATTATGCTAAACTACAATTCTAGGAATTAACTAACTATCAAGTAACGAAAATGTTGATATGTATTCAGTAGAGACAAATATTCCAGGGTTGTGATTGTTTCACCATTCGTATTGTATTCTAATTAATTCTCCCTTTCATATAATTCACTCATGGTTGCTAATTAATCGATAACTGTTCTCATAGCCTTCTCCCGAAGCACTACTCGCCTATTATCAATAGATTAACGCCTATATTCNCAATTATAATAGTTCACAATTAAATAATAAGCAAGCAACCACATCATAATTAATATAATAAAGTATTAGCGTTCCCATATTAACCTAAACAACCTCCCAAGAACTGGAGTCAATAGTCATGAGCACTAAGGATAAATAAATCTAACTCTACTAAAACTATAATATATGTCTCTGAATCAAATGCTAAGACTACATAAGGAAGGGAAATGGAGAAGCTGTGGACGTTGGGCAGCTACCTCTCNCCAACTCAGTAGTAATGAAAATAAATCACAGTCTGAGTAATATAAACACACAGAACATGTACACAATTCCACAAAACAGTAAACACCAAGTCACCACGTAGTATTCATCAAATATAAGTTCGAAATTAGTTTCCAGAAATCCTTTGAAACCAAGTACAATATCAGTATATCTCAATAAAATTCTCAGTAAAACCAGTTCGAAAACGAAGTAAGTCATAGTTTGAAAACTCAGTAAAAATCTTCATAAAACTGCCCCTCGGGCCAAAATCATTTATCGTAACCATTGCCCATCAGGCATCCTCACAATCACTCTGCCCATCAGGCATCCTCACA
>ML292844.1:56928-69345 GCA_005239495.1 Nicotiana undulata | reverse complement strand
ATATATATATATTCTTCTATTTAAACAAAGGAACAAACCTTATATTCTAAGATTGTGAATATTTTTTGTAATTTTTGATTTTCTTAAAAACCTATTAAGAGTAAGATAAAATTTAAAGTATTAAGATTAGACCTAAAAGAAACATTTATACCAAAATAGTGTAGAATTTGGATGTGGTCAAAAATTAGTTGTTCACAGCATGCCCCTCTTTGCTTGGAAACATGAAGAGTTTTCAGGCAAAGAAAATGAATACGGTGACTAATTTTTGACCTCACTATTATTTGAAAAGGAAAAGAAGATAAAAGAAAAAGATGTGACCGAGCCTTGGTTTTAGGCAGCCTACATATCCCGAGTTATAAGGGAATCATGTCACGTGTAGTTCAAGTGAAAGAAGAGTGATGTAGTATCCTTAGAGGGAGTGTTCACTGAGGTTCCGTCGAGGTTCCGGTCCGCAGTTCCTATTATTACATTAAAACGAAAAGAAAAATTACATACTCTTGAAATTTAAGAGTTATAAAATTCCTATCTAAATGTCATCTGGAGTCTTGTCTTGATTCTTGACTTGCTTCCTTCATTGACTTTATACTGAAACTTGATGCTCTCTGATATAACAGACTATGAAATTTCTCACAGGCTTGTTTCTTGATCAGATGATGAGAAGATGGATCTTGATACTCTATGTCTCCGCATACATTATGTCAAAGCTTGTTGCGGCTGGTTTCAAACATTCCATTTTCTCCGACAAGAGCTGGAATCTTATTTTTTGCACATCCAATCCGTGCTATGCAGAAAAACCTACAAGCCATCACAAATAAACAAAACGAACAAAGATTTTCTGCCCCGGTTTGCACTGGAAATTTTTGTAAGTTATTGAAAACACATTAAACTATCTTTGTTATTGCAGAACAAAGAATTGAAAAAGACACATTTTTTTTATATAAATAATAGGGGATGTCGTACCCAGTGTTAACAAGAATGAAGGAAACCAGGGGATGTAGTACGCTGTGTTGACGATAAGATGAGGCTCGTGGCACTCTAGGATGCTACTAGGGAATGTCGTACCGTATGTTGGCAGAAAAATGCAGCCAGGGAATGTAGTACCCTGTGTTGACGATAAGATAAGGCTCGTGGCACTCTAGGATGCTACTAGGGAATATTGTACCCTATGTTGGCAGAAAAATGCAGCCAGGGAATGTAGTACCCTGTGTTGACGATAAGATGAGGCTCGTGGCGCTCGAGGATGCTACTAGGGAATGTTGTACCCTATGTTGGCAGAAAAATGCAGCCAGGGAATGTAGTACCATGTGTTGGAAATAAGGTGAGGCTCGCGGCACTCGGGATGCTACTAGGGACTGTCGTACCATATGCTGGCAATAAAATGCAACCAGGGGATGTAGTACCTTGTGTTTGGAAATGAGATGAGGCTCGTGGCTCTCTGAGATGCTACTAGGGAATGTCGTACCCTATGTTGGCAGAAAAATGCAGCCAGGGAATGTAGTACCCTGTGTTGACGATAAGATGAGGCTCGTGGCTCTCTGAGATGCTACTAGGGAATGTCGTACCCTATGTTGGCAAAAAAGTAATGCAACCAGGAGATGTAGTATCCCGTGTTGGCAATAAGATGAGGCTCGTGGCACTCTGAGATGCTACTAGGGAATGTCGTACCCTATGTTGGCAAAAAAGTAATGCAACCAGGAGATGTAGTATCCCGTGTTGGCAATAAGATGAGGCTCGTGGCACTCTGAGATGCTACTAGGGAATGTCGTACCCTATATTGGCAGAAAGTAACGCATCTAGGGGATGTAGTACCATGTGCTGGTGATGAGATGAGACTCGTGGCACTCTAGCATGCTACTAGGGAACTTTGTACCCTATGTTGGCAAAAAGTAATGCAGCCAGGGGATGTAGTACCATGTGCTGGTGATGAGATGAGGCTCGTGGCACTCTAGCATGCCACTAGGGAATGTTGTACCCTATGTTGGCAAAAAGTAATATAGCCAGGGGATGTAGTACTCTATGTTAGCAATAAGAAATGCAACCAGGGGATATAGTACCATGTGTTGGAAAGAAGGTGAGGCTTATGGCCCACTGAGATTCTACTAGGGAATGTTGTACCCTATGTAGGCAGAAAATAAATGCAGCTAGGGGATGTAGTACCCTGTGTTGGCAATAAGATGCAGCTAGGGAATGTAGTACCTTGTGTTGGCAATAAGATAATGCTTGCAGCGTTCTGTGGTGCTGCTAGGGAATGTCGTACCCTATGTAGGCAGAAAATGATGCGACCGGGGGATGTAGTACCCTGTGTTGACAATAAGATGAGGCTCTTGGCTCTCTGAGATTCTACTAGGGAATGCCGTACCCTATGTTGGCAAAATTTAATGCATCCAGGGGATGTGGTGTCCTGTGTTGAAGATAAGATGAGGTTCGTGGCGCTCTGAGATGCTACTAGGGAATGTCGTACCCTATGTTGGCAAAACGAAATGCAACTAGGGGATGTAGTACCCTATGTTGGCAAAAAGAAATGCAACTAGGGGATGTAGTACCCTATGTTAGAAATAAGATGAGGCTCATGGCCCACCGAGATTCTACTAGGGAATGTCGTACCCTATGTAGGCAAAAAGTAATGCGACCACGGGATGTGGTACCCTGTGAGAAGATAGGGTATTGATTCCCTATAATGAAACTAAGAATAACATGATTATATGTATATTAGAAGAAAACTAAGGATTTGAGAACTTCACTTGGTGGTTTTCGTCTTTTCACGAACTGTTTCCTAAAATTGTTCTGTTAGCAATAAGAAATGCAATCAGGGGATGTAGTACCATGTGTTGGCAATAAGGTGAGGCTCATGGCTCACTGAGATTCTACTAGGGAATGTCGTACCCTATGTAGGCAAAAAGTAATGCGACCAGGGTATGTGGTACCCTGTGGGAAGATAGGGTATTGATTCCCTATAATGAAACTAAGAATAACATTATTACATGTACATTAGAAGAAAACTAAGGATTTGAGAACTTCACTTGGTAGTGTTCGTCTTTTCACGAACTGTTTCCTAAAATTGTTCTATTAGCAATAAGAAATGCAACCAGGGAATGTAGTACCATGTGTTGGCAATAAGGTGAGGCTCATGGCTCACTGAGATTCTACTAGGGAATGTCATACCCTATGTAGGCAAAAAGTAATGCGACCAAGGTATGTGGTACCCTGTGAGAAGATAGGGTATTGATTCCCTATAATGAAACTAAGAATAACATGATTACATGTATATTAGAAGAAAACTAAGGATTTGAGAACTTCACTTGGTGGTGTTCGTCTTTTCACGAACTGTTTCCTAAAATTGTTTTGTTCCTGTTCTGAACAAAGAAAAATTTGTTAGTTTTAAAATGGTGGTCAGTTTGTGGCCTTGATTTCTTGGGCGACTTGACCTTGCGTCCATTACACTTGTTAGAAACACTGACTCCGTCGATGGACGTATAAATTGCCGGGAGATTATGTCATTACTTTCTAGAGATCTTCTTTCTCAACATCAAAACCTGACTATTTTGCGTCTATCACCATTTATGTTTATGGTGCAAACAACCTTGCTCCCAGAACAACTTTTAACTGAGTAACTTTTGTCGACTCTTGACACATTGTTTCGTCCTTCAAGCCTTTTTCTCCTCAGGGTAAATCAAAGGATGCCTTTGCCTATGTTGTTCATGCCCAGAAGTTTTGCTTCATATAACAGGGAAACTGTAACCAATTTTGCGGCCTTTTCTTTGCTTTGCTTTGACGAATTAGACTGCAAATGACTCAAAAAGAATAGTACGAAAGAAAACAAGAAGGTGAACTAATAGGTATTACAACTTAATCAAGAAGTGTACCTTTCAGAGAAGAAAAAAATAAAAATAAAAAGGACTTATCTGGAGGAATATGATGACTTTAATGAACATGACATGCACTTTGGATTGGATGTTGTTTGAACCGTCCAGTTCTCAAAATCCGTGGTAAACTTCACTTTGAAATTGAGTTATTTGTCTTAACCATGTTTGTATCGGGATATATGAAGGCCTAAATCGATCAACGATGCCCTTTGTGGGTTTTCACCAATTGACCTCTCTCATTTGCCTTCCTCTCAACTCATTATCGCCTTATAGTGCCCGTGAGGGTTTTCACCAATAAGACTCTCTCATTTTATTTTTCTCTCTTTACAATGGCTGAGGCATCACCGTAATATACCAACTTAGCATCCTCGAAAGCTGATCAGAAGGTCTTAAAATGGAAAGGTAAAAATAACTATTAAACTTAATTAAAACTTTTGGAACCATTTTGATGGAAAAACCTTCAAAAAATAAAATAAAATCATGCCTCAGTTCTTTGAATACTGGGAAATGTGGATTTGTATTTTAGTGTGACCGAACCTAGAGTGAGGCTGCCTACGTATCCTTTCGGAATCAGGTCGGACGTAGTTCAATTAACATGAACTTGTTTTGATGAATTTTTTTTTGATGAATTTGTTTTTTGATTTTTTTTTTAAGATTAAGTACATTGGTTCCAAATGAGAGGAAAACAAAGAAAGAATATAATCAAGGCTTCAAAGGGCTAACTAGGGTTGACCAGTGTTTGGGTAGCGAGAATGATAGCCTTTCGTCATCCCAACCTGAGAATGCTAAGTATAAAAATGCCCCAACGGAGGCATGTCAGACATAGTATCTCTTGATCGCATCTGCATTGGTGGATATATCTGTCACCTTTCCTTTTATATTTGTCAAGTGTAGAGCTCCTTTGACAATACTTTCTTGATGAGGTAAGGACCTTGCCAATTCGGGGTGAACTTTCCTTTTGCTTCTTCCTGGTGCGGAAAGATGCGTTTCAAAACAAGTTGTCCTACCTCAAATTGTCTTGGGTGCCCTTTCTTTTTGTAAGCGCGTGCCATTCTTAGTTGGTATAATTGACCAAAACAAACTGCCGCCAAACGTTTTTCATCAATTAAACTCAATTGTTCCCATCGGGACTTGACCCAGTCAGTTTCTTCGATCCCTGCTTCAACAATGATTAGGAGATAGGGAATCTCAACTTCTTGATTCATTATTTCGAGATTAGACAGCGTTTTAAGATCTGGGCATGAATTCCGCATGCATGTCATGTTTTTAAAGCGAGCATTAACGAAACTGAAAAGGATAAGAAATTAGCAAAAATTAGGGAAAGTAAAATATAGAATTTTACTAAGAAAATGGAACTTCATTTCATTGAAGTTGAAAGGATAGAAGGGTTAACATTAAAGCAAAACAATTAAACAAAAATATCTGGATTACAACCCTTCAAATAATCCAAATACAGAAAAAGCAACAAAACAGACTACCATGACTCCTTCCTGATGGGAAGAGGAGTTGTTTCCCAGTTGTTGAACAAGGTATCTGGACCAATCAACGAAACACTTGCACGGCTAGGTCTGTCACCAACTTGAACCATATTTATCTCATAGAACATCTTCTTGAGACTCTGGAAAACTTCATCAATGTCATCCTGAGTAAAAGGATTTTGGACTTCTTCAAATTGTGGCTTGACAAAAGAGTAGGCCATATGAGAGATTGGTTTGGACAAATTCCAACCATTCTTTTTGCGGGTCATGGCTCTATTTATGTCAGTTGATGTTGGTTTAAAACCCAAACCAAAGGTATCTTTATTCAAATATGGAGCAATAGGGTTCACAATTCCCTGCATGGAGGATCCTAATCCTTTTCCTGGTTCATAGCCGTTCCTCAATATCAGCGAAGCTACCATTATAGATATGGCTGACAGACGGGGATGCAGCATGCCTTAAGGGCTGCGTGACTCACAATTTTGCCTGATTTCATGTCATTATCAACTATTTCACCAATCTTAATCGCCTCAGCAAAAGGCTTACCAATGACGGCCAACATGTAATGGAGGTAATCAGGATCCTGAGCTTGGAGAAAAAAGTCAATCATTTCTGCCTCTTTCATTGGTGGTTTGACCCTAGCGGCCTGCTCTCTCCACTTGATTGCTTATTCTCTGAAGCTTTCTGTTGCTTTCTTCTTTATGATGGCGAGAGAGGAGCGGTCTGGAACTATATCAATATTGTACTGAAACTCTTGTACAAAATCATGAGCCATGTCGATCTAAACGTGCCAGTGAGAAATGTCTTGATCTAGGAACCACTCGGAAGCAATTCCTGTCAAACTTTCCCCAAAATAAGCCATGAGTAATTATTCTTTGCCTCCTGCTCCCCTCAATTGGTTACAATATCTCTTCAAGTGGGCCACAGGATCACCGTGACCATCATACTTTTCCAACTTGGGGGTCTTGAAACCGGGTGGCAAATGAACATGGGGGAACATGCATAAATCGTTGAACGAAACACTCTTATGAGCTCCCAAACCCTGTATGTTTCTCATGGTTTGTTCCAGGCTCTTCATTTTTCTGGTCATTGTCTCTTGTTCCATATTTTTGTCGGGATTTTTGATCTCAACTGAGAACATGTTCTGAGGAGTATGCTTGTATGAATCTGGAAACTTGAAAGTCAGTTTTGGAGAGTAATGTTAGGCATCATGAACATACAGTTGTGGATCATTGTTGGACTTTTGAGCAAGAGCCGGTTGAGGAACAGTGAAAGTAGGGACAATGGATACAGTAGGTGGGTCATTTCTGAGGGGTGCGGTTGGAGGACGTCGAATGGAGGTACCGTGGATAGTGGGAAGGTTAATGCTCGGACTAAATTCAGGTTGGTACAATGGGTTACTTGTTTTGGAGATGGGCACTTGATTTAAAACTGACACATTATGAAGATTATCCGAAGGCCCTATGGGTAGTGGGGGTGGTGCATGTCCATTCACCCAAGCTTGATACATCTTTGCCAATTGTTGTTTCAACACTCTTAGTTCTTCAACTAGTCCCGTACCTTGTTCGACCAATTGTCCATCATCATTATCTGACTCATTCTCACTGTTGTTTGCCATTCTACTTTTTCCTTTTGATCTCGTGTTGTAAGCGTGAGTCGCCAGTTTAAACCACAAACCGACCACCTCTGTTTAACTTTATCTTTTAAAAATGACAAATAACAAACGTGTTAGAGTTAGGCATTTTTCAGATATTAATCACACATTGTATGTCATGCACCTAATGCCATCTTCATTTCTAAAATGATTTTGGAAGGCTTCATGCTTCATCCCGGCTTATTGGTTTATTTCCTTTTGAATTTAATGCTCTTTTCTTTATGTTTTTTTTGTCCCAATTTTTTTTCCAGATTAATTATGGTTATGATCGCATCCGATGAGGATTGCCTACGTATCATGACGCCGCATAAATCAGGCCATTACGTAGTTCGGGAAATCTGGAATAAAGTATATAAACTAACTCTTATTCTTATACAATTCAGACCATGCATGCTCCTAACAAAGAAAATATGTCTTTGGATTTCTAAGTTTTTCTTTTGGAAGACTTCTAAAGAAGAAAGAAATTTTTTTTTTGTTTTTTGAATATTTTTTTTTTTGGAATGTTCGAAAGAGAGACTTCTAAATAAGAACGAAAACATTTTTGGATTTTGAGAAAAAATTAAAAGAAAATATTTTTGAATTTTTAAAATGTGGGGGACGGACCCGATGAAGGTTGCCTACGTATCTCATATCCGGTGAGAATCAGACCCGCGTAGTTCGGTTAAAATAAATAAATAAAAATTTTGAAAATTGTGATTTTACGTACTAGAACCCTTCAAAATGTTATTTAAAAACGTGTATTTTATGAAAACTTGGAGGAAATTTTCTCTTTATCTCTCCTCTGTTCAATCAATCTATCCTAAAGCCGGTCAACATTTAAATGAAGCCTACCAAATAATGTTACATATAGCACATAAATATGAACATGTTGGTCTGAAAACTTGGTACCTGTCCTAGACGGCCTCGGCCCCTGTGTCGAGTCCCGCTAAGTCTAATGCACATGATGCAAATAAAGCGTAGCCTACTAGGGAAATTCATTGCTTGTGCCTTGTTCTTCTAAGTTTTCAAATCCTAAAAGAGATGGTATCTAGACCTGGCTTACCCGGGCGGACAACCCGAGCCGAGTAGTGTCAAGCGTCACCAGTAGTAGAACAACACTGGCTAGCTAACGGCTCTCCCGCCTAAACATGTGTGACTAAATCCTTCACCAAAAGCTGGTAGGCTAATTGGATTTATCTCAAGACAGAAATTTTGTGATGCTGGTAGGCAAACGCAACATAACTACCTATCAGAGGACTCAGAGAGGTGCGAGAGAGGATACAATTTATATCACAGTTCAAATAAATAATAAAGCGATAAATAAGTAACAAATAGCACATAAGGCTCCCAAACACAATAATATCCAAAACATGATAAAAGCACAAAGCTCAAATTCTTATTAATTATCCCCAGCAGAGTCGCAATAGCTGTCACACATCCTTTTTCTCGAAAGGGTAGGGAGTTTTTCCAATTTTAAGTGACATAATCGAAATGGGATTACTTTATTTATTTAGAGTCGCTACTCGAAATTATTTATTTATGGTGTTCCGAGTCACCATTTATTTTAAAATCCCAAATCGAGGAAATTTGACTGTTTAAAAATCGGCGAAACCAGAAGACCAGGTAAGGAATTCAGTTAACCCGGGAGAAGGTGTTAGGCATTCCAGGATTTCATAGTTTTAGCACGGTCGCTTTACAATCTATACTTGGCTTATTTATCTAATTACTCATTTTAGGACCTATGTATATTCTGCCTTTTACAGCTTCTAATCGCTTGATTACTCGTATTATCTTAAGACGAGTTACGCGTACGTATACTCGTTTAGTTTGGTATGTCAAAAATTATGTCACGTGTACGTGTACACAATTCTCAACACTTGGTTTATTTAAGAAAATTTTAGCCAAAGTCGCGCGAACACGTACCTTGGTTTTTAAAATCGTATCTATGTCACGTGAACGTGTTTATACGCGCCTAAAGCATTTTCTACGAATATTCAGTTTTTTTAGAATCGTATTCGTGTCACGCGAACGTGTACATAATCAATAACGTTTTATTATTATTAAACCCGTAATTATGTCACGCATACGTGTACATAATTGCGATAATTTAAAGCGCGTCTAAAATACTCCACCGGTGTTTATTACTCTTCCTAAATTTTGAGATTATTGTAATGCCCAGAGCTTATGGATATTGGATTGTTCGTGGATTAGATGTATAGTTTAATTATTTGGATTAACCGATTATTCCACATTAAAATCAGTAACCACTCACTTAACTACTAATGTTCCACGGGAATGTTTCGATTGAAATACTACTCAATAATTACACACTAAATGCTAGTAGTAACCGGCACAAAGACTAATATTAAGTATATGATACAATTGCATAGCAGAAAGACATATACCAAAAACAAAAATAGACATATAGCTACAATACATACTTGAATTTGATGATAGTTAATAGAGACGCACCTTCTGAGGTCATCGAGAAAGCAGTTAAAGAGATTGCCTTTTCAATTGAAATTTCGTTAAAACACAGCAAAAATAGAGCAACCGAGTCATGAAAACTAACTTTATATAGATGAATTTGAATAAAAATTACAGCAACTTGAGGATTATCGAGCTTTTGACCGGAGAATGTGCCAACAACTACGGAAGGGACCTCGCTGGCAACCTCGACAATGATCAGCAGCTGCTCATTCTCTCGCCTCTGTTTCCTAATGCTTTTCACCCGTTTTCCTTTTGTGTAGGTTCAATATATAGTTACTGCTGGAGGAGTTTTGGGTGAGATTTTTTGTTTTCTCAAAATGAGTTCTTTGGAGAGATTTTTTCTTCTTTGTAAGGGAATCTGTTGCCGTTCTTTCTTTTAGTCCCTCCGGTTCCTCCTCTTTTTGTGTTTTATTTATAGATATGTGGGTTAATGGTGAGATGACTGGAGAAAGTGGAGAAGGGATGCGAAGGAGTGGGGATGAGGCATGAGTGAAGTGGGGAAGCGGAGAAGAGATGTGAAAGAGTGGGGATGAGGCATGAGTGAAGTGGGAAGTGGGGAAGTTGGGTGTTAATATTTTTTTAGTATTATGTGTATATATATATGTATGTATATATATATATATATATATATATATATATATATATATATNATAAGAAAACTCAATATTTACACTATAATTTAAATTATTCTAAGAAAAATACTATTATAACTTACATTTAAATTAGAAAAAACCAAGTTTATATATATATATATATTCTTCTATTTAAACAAAGGAACAAACCTTATATTCTAAGATTGTGAATATTGTTTTTAATTTTCTTAAAAACCTATTAAGAGTAAGATAAAAATTTAAAGTATTAAGATTAGACCTAAAAGAAGTATTTACACCAAAATAGTATAGAATTTGGGTGTGGTCAAAAATTAGTTGTTCACANCACCAGTAGTAGAACAACACTGGCTAGCTAACGGCTCTCCCGCCTAAACATGTGTGACTAAATCCTTCACCAAAAGCTGGTAGGCTAATTGGATTTATCTCAAGACAGAAATTTTGTGATGCTGGTAGGCAAACGCAACATAACTACCTATCAGAGGACTCAGAGAGGTGCGAGAGAGGATACAATTTATATCACAGTTCAAATAAATAATAAAGCGATAAATAAGTAACAAATAGCACATAAGGCTCCCAAACACAATAATATCCAAAACATGATAAAAGCACAAAGCTCAAATTCTTATTAATTATCCCCAGCAGAGTCGCAATAGCTGTCACACATCCTTTTTCTCGAAAGGGTAGGGAGTTTTTCCAATTTTAAGTGACATAATCGAAATGGGATTACTTTATTTATTTAGAGTCGCTACTCGAAATTATTTATTTATGGTGTTCCGAGTCACCATTTATTTTAAAATCCCAAATCGAGGAAATTTGACTGTTTAAAAATCGGCGAAACCAGAAGACCAGGTAAGGAATTCAGTTAACCCGGGAGAAGGTGTTAGGCATTCCAGGATTTCATAGTTTTAGCACGGTCGCTTTACAATCTATACTTGGCTTATTTATCTAATTACTCATTTTAGGACCTATGTATATTCTGCCTTTTACAGCTTCTAATCGCTTGATTACTCGTATTATCTTAAGACGAGTTACGCGTACGTATACTCGTTTAGTTTGGTATGTCAAAAATTATGTCACGTGTACGTGTACACAATTCTCAACACTTGGTTTATTTAAGAAAATTTTAGCCAAAGTCGCGCGAACACGTACCTTGGTTTTTAAAATCGTATCTATGTCACGTGAACGTGTTTATACGCGCCTAAAGCATTTTCTACGAATATTCAGTTTTTTTAGAATCGTATTCGTGTCACGCGAACGTGTACATAATCAATAACGTTTTATTATTATTAAACCCGTAATTATGTCACGCATACGTGTACATAATTGCGATAATTTAAAGCGCGTCTAAAATACTCCACCGGTGTTTATTACTCTTCCTAAATTTTGAGATTATTGTAATGCCCAGAGCTTATGGATATTGGATTGTTCGTGGATTAGATGTATAGTTTAATTATTTGGATTAACCGATTATTCCACATTAAAATCAGTAACCACTCACTTAACTACTAATGTTCCACGGGAATGTTTCGATTGAAATACTACTCAATAATTACACACTAAATGCTAGTAGTAACCGGCACAAAGACTAATATTAAGTATATGATACAATTGCATAGCAGAAAGACATATACCAAAAACAAAAATAGACATATAGCTACAATACATACTTGAATTTGATGATAGTTAATAGAGACGCACCTTCTGAGGTCATCGAGAAAGCAGTTAAAGAGATTGCCTTTTCAATTGAAATTTCGTTAAAACACAGCAAAAATAGAGCAACCGAGTCATGAAAACTAACTTTATATAGATGAATTTGAATAAAAATTACAGCAACTTGAGGATTATCGAGCTTTTGACCGGAGAATGTGCCAACAACTACGGAAGGGACCTCGCTGGCAACCTCGACAATGATCAGCAGCTGCTCATTCTCTCGCCTCTGTTTCCTAATGCTTTTCACCCGTTTTCCTTTTGTGTAGGTTCAATATATAGTTACTGCTGGAGGAGTTTTGGGTGAGATTTTTTGTTTTCTCAAAATGAGTTCTTTGGAGAGATTTTTTCTTCTTTGTAAGGGAATCTGTTGCCGTTCTTTCTTTTAGTCCCTCCGGTTCCTCCTCTTTTTGTGTTTTATTTATAGATATGTGGGTTAATGGTGAGATGACTGGAGAAAGTGGAGAAGGGATGCGAAGGAGTGGGGATGAGGCATGAGTGAAGTGGGGAAGCGGAGAAGAGATGTGAAAGAGTGGGGATGAGGCATGAGTGAAGTGGGAAGTGGGGAAGTTGGGTGTTAATATTTTTTTAGTATTATGTGTATATATATATGTATGTATATATATATATATATA
>ML292844.1:0-56768 GCA_005239495.1 Nicotiana undulata | reverse complement strand
CTTATATATATATATATATATATATATAAGAAAACTCAATATTTACACTATAATTTAAATTATTCTAAGAAAAATACTATTATAACTTACATTTAAATTAGAAAAAACCAAGTTTATATATATATATATATTCTTCTATTTAAACAAAGGAACAAACCTTATATTCTAAGATTGTGAATATTGTTTTTAATTTTCTTAAAAACCTATTAAGAGTAAGATAAAAATTTAAAGTATTAAGATTAGACCTAAAAGAAGTATTTACACCAAAATAGTATAGAATTTGGGTGTGGTCAAAAATTAGTTGTTCACAAGCGCAGGTACCTACTGAGTGCGAGTGTCGAGTGACGAGTGATTGGGAGGCATGAGTGACAGTGAGGTTGCCCGAGGGGCTGATATTGAGTGATTGTGAGGCATGTTGAGCGACTGATTCTGAGTATCCGAGGGGCGGTTTATGATACTTGTTTTGCCTGAGTAACTATTTATGACTTATTTCACTTTTATACTAAAACGTCTTGGGCATTTTTCTGAAATCATTAGGAATCACACTTTTCAAAGGATTTTTACTGAAATTGGCCTTTAAAGCGTTCTGATTTGATGTATACACTGTTAGAAATAAAGACTGTACTTATTGTGAATCGATGGTTTGATCCTATGTGTTTCTTACTGTTCAGACTTGATTTATTTTCATTACTACTGAGTTGGCGTACTCACATTACTCCCTGAACCCCTGTGTGCAGATTCAGGTGCTGACATCGAGCGCTAGTTTTCTTGCATTGTTGTGGAGCCGGAGCTGGGACATCGAGGTAGTTGTTCAGCGTGCACAGCATCTCTGTTTCCCTTTCTTGTTTTGTATTTAGTTCCTTGTTCCGAGATTGATGTATTATGATAGTAGAATTCTTGGTACCACTCTTAAATGCTCATGACATTTTGACTCCAGGTCTTGGGGATAGTTGTTAGACTGTTTATCTCGTTTGGTTTTGTTTAAAAATTCGGAAATTTAAAAATGTTTATGAAATGTTGGAAATGATTTGGAAATTTTGAAAATAATATGTCAATGTGTGATTGTTAGCTAGCCTAGTTCCATGGTAGGCGCCATCACGGCCGGCTTAGGATTTGGGATCGTGACAAGTTGGTATCAGAGCCTAGGTTACATAGGACCCAATAGTCATGAGCACGTTTAGTAGAGTCTTGCGGATCGGTACAGAGACGTTTTTACTTATCTTCGAGATGCTACAGAACCCTTAGGAAAAATCTCATTTTCTTGAATTCTGTGTTGCCATCCTATTGATTCTGGAAATCTAAACTTCTGTTGTTTCATTCTCTCATAGATGGTGAGGACACGCGCTACCGATCAGGGTGATCAGACACCAGCTAGACCTGCGAGAGATGGAGGTTGCGGTCGAGGCCGTGGCAGAGGTAGGGGACCAGCCCGTGCAGCAGCCGGGGCAGTACTAGTGGATCCACCTACCATTCAGGATCAGGTCCCTGCCGCAGGTATTCCAGCGAGACAGGCCCAGGCACCGGCAGTGCCCATTGTTATTCCGGGTCTTCAAGAGACCCTGGCTCAGATCTTGACAGTATATACTAGCCTTGCTCAGGCAGTTGTTGTATCTACTACTGCCGCTACATCTCAGGACGGGGGAGGCACTCATACTCCAGTTGCCCGAAAACCTGAGCAGGTTATATAGGGCCTTCAAACAACGGGGGCAGTTTCAGCCCAGCCGGTTGCTCCAGTTCAGGACTTCGTGGTTCCAGCTATTCCAGATGATGAGCAGCGCAGGCTGGAGAGGTTTAGTAGACTTCAGCCCCCGACATTCAGCGGTACTGAGGGCGAGGATGCCTAGGGTTTTCTGGACAAGTGTCAGAGGATGCTTCGTATTGCAGGGATTCTGGAGACTAGTGGGGTCTCGTTTGCTACATTTCAGTTTTCTGGTGCTGCTTTCACTTGGTATGAGTCTTTCGAAAGGCGTAGGCCTGTTGGTGAAGCACCCCTCACCTGGCAGCAGTTCTCCACTATCTTTTTGGAGAAGTATGTTCCCCAGTCTCACAGGGAGGAGCAACACAGGCAGTTTGAGTAGCTGCATTAGGGAGAGCTATCAGTGACGCAGTATGAGATGCGTTTTTCAGAGTTGGCTCGTCATGCTGCTGAGTTAGTCCCTACTAATAGGGAGAGGATCGGGAGGTTCGTGGATGGCCTCACTTATCAGCTCCATATTTTGATGACTAGGGAGACAGTGTCAGGTGCTACCTTCGAGCAGGTTGTTGATATTGCTAGAAATATTGAGTCAGTTCACCTCCAGGAGCGAGAGGAGAGGGAGGCCAAGAGCTCTCGTGGATCTGGTAGTTTCAGTGGCACCCCTTCCAGAGGGCAGTTTCACCACAGTAGAGGCCGCTCATTCAGGCCTCCTCGGCCAGTTCACCCAGCTTATAGTGGAACATTATCGGGGCAGGGTCCCCGCAGCTCTCATCCGAGTCGTTCTTCTTTTAGTGCCCTTCCAGCTCAGAGCTCCTCTAGGGCATCATCAGTCCAGGGTTCTTCTATGTATGGTTCATCCAGTGGCTATCCTAGTGCCAGGGGTTCCCTTCAATCCCCATCTCCAGCTCCAAGGAGTTGATTTGAGTGTGGAGAGTTTGGACATGTGTGGAGGCAGTGTCCTCGTCATCCTGGTAGTTCTTCTCAGCAGAGGAGTCAGCCCTCGACTTCAGCTCTAGTCACTTCACCACCCGCCCAGGCAGCTAGGGGTGGGGGTTAGGCAGCTAGAGGCCGCCCTAGAGGGGGAGGTTGAGCAGGTGGAGGTCAGGCTCATATCTATGCACTTCCAGCCAGGCCAGATTCTATGGCCTCCGATGCAGTGATCACAGGTATTATCTTAGTCTATCACCGAGATGCTTTGGCCTTATTTGACCCTGGTTCCACATATTCTTGTGTTTCGTCATATTTTTCCCATTTTCTGGATATGCCCCGTGAGTCCTTAGTTACGTCTATTCATGTGTCGACTCCGGTAGGTGATACTATTATTGTGGATCGTGTGTATCGGTCGTGTGTGGTATCTATTGGGGGTCTGGAGACCCGAGTGGACCTATTGTTACTCAGCATGGTTGATTTGATGTGATATTGGGCATGGATTGGTTATCCCCGTGTCATGCTATTCTTGATTGTCACGCTAAGACCGTGACCTTGGATATGCTTGGAGTTTCGAGAGTTGAGTGGAGAGGTTCTACGGAGTATGTGCCTAGCAGGGTGATTTCTTACCTAAAGGCTCAGTGTATGGTTGAGAAGGGATGTTTATCGTACCTGGATTTTGTGAGGGATGTTAGTGGTGAGACTCCTGTTGTTGATTCTGTTCCTGTGGTCCGTGAGTTTCCGGACGTGTTCCCTGCAGACCTGTCAGGCATGTCACCTGACAGGGATATTGATTTTGGTATTGACCTGGTGTCAGGCACTCAGCCTATCTCTATTCCTCCATATCGTATGGCACCAGTGGAGTTGAAGGAATTGAAAGAGCAGCTTCAGGAACTCCTAGATAAGGGGTTCATTCGGCCTAGTGTGTCACCTTGGGGTGCACCGGTATTGTTTGTGAAGAAGAAGGATAGTTCTATGCATATGTGTATTGATTAGTGGCATCTGAACAAGGTTACGGTGAAGAACCGGCATCCTTTGCCTCGTATTGATGATTTGTTCGACCATCTTTAGGGAGCTAGAGTATTCTCTAAGATTGACTTGAGATCCGGATATCATCAGTTGCTGAAGATTCAGGACTTTGACATCCCGAAGACTGCTTTCATGACTAGATACGGTCATTATGAGTTTCTTGTCATGTCATTTGGGTTGACCAAAGCCCCAGCAGCTTTTATGCACTTGATGCACAGTGTATTACAGCCTTATCTTGATTCCTTCGGCATCGTGTTTATTGACGACATCTTGGTATATTCCCGATCTCGGGAGGATCATGAGCAGCATTTGAGAGTTGTGCTTCAGACTTTAAGGGAGAAGAGGTTGTATGCAAAATTTTTGAAATTTGAATTCTGGCTTGATTTAGTGGCATTCTTGGGTCATGTGGTGTCTTATGATGGGATCAAGGTGGATCCGAAGAAGGTGGAGGCGGTGCAGGGTTGGCCTAGACCGTCATCAGCTACCGAGATTCGCAGCTTCCTTGGTTTGGCAGGGTACTATCGCCGTTTTGTAGAGGGATTTTCATCTAGTGCAGCACATATGACCAGATTGACCTAGAAGGGTGCTCCGTTCAGGTGGACTGAGGAGTGCGAGGAGAGCTTTCAGAATCTCAAGTCAGCTTTGACTACAACTCCGGTGTTGGTTTTGCCTATGGGTTCAGGTTCTTATATAATCTACTGTGATGCCTCGAGAGTTGGCCTTGGAGCGTATTGATGCAGGACGATAAGGTGATTGCCTACGCGTCCCGACAGTTTAAGGTGCACGAGAAGAATTATCTCGTGCATGATCTTGAGCTAGCAGCCATTTTCCACGCCTTGAAGATTTGGCGTCATTATTTGTATGGAGTGCATTGTGAGATTTTCACTGATCACCGTAGTTTGCAGTATCTGCTTAAGTAGAAGGATCTGAATTTGCGTGAGAGGAGATGGTTGGAGCTTCTCAAGGATTATGACCTCACTATTCTATATCATCCGGGGAAGGCCAATGTAGTGGTTGATGCCCTGAGTCGCAGAGTAGAGAGTTTGGGGAGTCGAGCCTACCTCCCAGCAGCAGAGCGACCTTTAGCACTTGATGTTCAGGCTTTAGCGCGTCAGTTGGTGAGATTGGATTTATCATAGCCCCCACAAGTGTTGGCTTGTGTAGCCACCGGGTCTTCTCTTTATGATCAGATTAGAGCACGTCAGTATGATGACCGACGCTTTCTAGTTCTCCAGGACAGGGTCCGTCGAGGTGATGCTAGGGGTGTGGTTATTGGTGATGATGGGGTCATGAGGATGCATGGCCGGATTTGCGTGCCCAATGTGGATGGGCTTCGGGAGTTGATTTTAGCAAAGGCTCATAGCTCGCGGTATTCCATCCATCTGAGTGCTGCGAAGATGTATCAGGACTTGAGACAGCATTATTGGTGGAGGCGGATGAAGAAGGATATTGTTGAGTTTGTAGCTCGGTGTCTCAACTGTCAGCAGGTCAAATATGAGCACCAGAGGCCAAGTGGCTTACTTCAGAGGTTAGATATTCCAGAGTGGAAGTGGGAGCGGATCACCATGGACTTTGTAGTTGGGCTCCCACAGACTTCGAGGAGATTTGATGCTATATGGGTTATTGTGGATCGGCTGACCAAGTCCGCGTACTTCATTCCTGTTGGTACTACATATTCTTCGGAGCGGTTAGCTGAGATCTACATCAGGGAGATTGCCCGATTGCATAGGGTTCCAGTTTCTATCATTTCCGACAAAGGCACTCAGTTCACATCTCAGTTTTGGAGGGCCGTGCAGAGAGAGTTAGGTACTCAGGTTGAGTTGAGTACAGTGTTTCATCCTCGGACCGGCGGGCAGTCAGAGCGTACTATTTAGATTTTGGAGGACATGTTGTGTGCATGTGTCATTGATTTTGGGGGGTTCATGGGACCAGTTACTGCCACTCGCGAAGTTTGCATACAATAACAATTATCAGTCGAGTATCCAAATGGCTCCTTATGAGGCTTTGTATGGTAGGAGGTGTAGATCTCCGGTTGGTTGGTTTGAGTCGGGCGAGGCTAGGCTATTGGGCACAGACTTGGTTCAGGATGCGTTGGATATGGTGAAGTTGATTCAGGAGCGGTTTCGCATGGCGCAGTCTAGGCAGAAGAGTTATGCTGACCAGAAGGTCCGGGATGTGTCTTTCATGGAGGGAGAGAAGGTACTGCTGAAGGTGTCACCCATGAAGGGTGTTATGAGGTTCGGGAAGAGGGGCAAGCTGAGTCCCCGGTTCATTGGGCCTTTTGAGGTGCTTCAGAGGATTGAGGAGGTGGCTTATAGACTTGCCTTGCCACCTAGCTTATCGAGCGTTCATCCAGTGTTCCATGTTTCGATGCTCTGGAAGAATATTGGTGACCCGTTTCATGTTTTGGACTTCAGCACAGTTCAGCTTGAGGGATATGTCATATGAGGTAGATCCAGTAGCTATTTTGGGTCGTCATGTCATAAAGTTGAGGTCTAAGGATATAACTTCAGTGAAGGTGCAGTGGAAAGGGAAGCCAGTGGAGTAGGCCACTTGGGAGACCGAGCGGGATATGGGGAGTAGATATCCTCATTTGTTTGAGACTCTAGGTATGTTTCTAGACTCGTTCGAGGACGAACGTTTGTTTAATAGGGGGAGAATGTAACGACCCAGTCGGTAGTTCCGTAGAATTTGCCCTGTTATTCCTGTTTTTGCTTTGTCATGCATTGTTTAGTCTGTTTATGATGTGTTGTGGCCGGTTGGTTCGGGTTCGGAGTGGTCGTGGTGAGAATTGAGACACTTAGTCTCTTAAATTGGCCTAATTTTTGAAAAAGTCAACTAGGAGTTGACTTATTGGTAAACGACCTCGGAATGTGGATTTTATGGCTCGGATATCTTCTCTTGGTGATTTGGGACTTAGGAGTGTGTTCGGAATGTGGTTTTGATGTCCGGTGTAGAATTAGGCTTGAATTGGCGAAAGTTAGTTTTTGGCGATTTTCGGCCGGCAGTGAAAAATAGGCTATCGGGGTCGGAATGAAATTATGAAAGTTGGAGAAGGTTCATTATGTCATTTTGGATATGTGTGCAAATTTTCATGTCAATCGGATGTGTTTTGGATGATTTCGACATCCTTGGTGAAATTTAGAAATCTCAAAGTTCATAGGATTGAATTTGATCTGATTTTGGTGTTTTTGCGTTGTTTTTGGTGTTTCAAAGGCTCGACTAAGTTTGAATGGAGTTATGGGGTGTGTTGGTATGTTTGGTTGAGGTTCCGAGGGCCTCGGGTGAGTTTCGGGTGGCTAACGGATCAATTTTTGGTCTTGAAATATGGCAGATTTTTCTGGTGTTTTGGTTCTGGTTTCCTCTTCCGCGATCGCGTAGGGATTCCTGCGATAGCGTAGGCTTAGAGGAGGGGAATAGATAATTCTTCTATACGATCGCAGAGGGGAGGATGCAATCGCGTGTGAGGGCAGTCTTTGGTCTTCGCGATCGCGTGACCTTGTTTGCGGTCGCGTCAAAGGAAGGGAGCGAGTAAGGTCCAGATGGCTACGCTTTGCGATCGCATGAAGGCATTTGCGATCGCGTGGGTTTATGTTTGGCTGAATCGCGATCGTGTGTTGATGTCTGCGATAGCGTAGGGTAATTTTGTGGGGCAGCAGGCTTGTTCTTCGCGATCGCGTGAGGAGTTCCGCGATCGCAGTGAGTAAATCCCTGGGCAGAAAGTTTAAGTTCCAAAAAACAAGGGTTTTAGGCCATAACTCAAAAGTCCATTAGAGAGCTCGAGAGAAGGAGGAAATTGAAGAGATTTTCAGTAGAGTTCTTGAGGTAAATTTTCTTCAATCATATTTGGGTTACTTCCATGATTTAGCCTTGATTTTTATCATGTAATTTGAGGAAATAAAGTGGAAATTGGGGGGAAAATAGGAGGAAAATTTGGGAATTTCTTTTGATGATTTGAGTGGGCAATTGAGGTCATATTTTGATAAATTTGATATGGGTAGACTCGTGAGGGAATGAGGATTCTAATTTTATGATTTTTATCAATTTAGAGACATGGGACGGGGGTCGAATTTGGCCAATTTCGGGAATTGTGCCTAATTTTGATAGTTTTCGAATGGGCTTCGTCTCCCTAGAATATTTTGATGTTATTAATCTGATTTTTATAGACACAGAGCATTTGGGAGCCGATTCGAGGGGCAAGAGTATCGCGGAGTAGCTTTTCGGGTCGGTTTGAGGTAAGTAATGACTATAAATCTTGTCCTGAGGGTATGAAACCCCGGACTTAGCATCTTCTCACTGTTTTGGAGTGACACACACATTGTATGACGAGTGTGTGGCATGCACTGATGGGGAATTTGAACTTGATTCTTCCCAAGGCAACTATTGAGTTGCGTAACTGCTTTTAAATCACATAATAAATCATATTTTTATGCTTTTGATATATTTGGGCGGTAAGCCATGTTTGGGGCCTTGTGCCGGCCTATTTAGACCCCTTGGGGGCTATTTTCTGATATTCCTCACCGTAGTGATTATGATTTACACTCAGTAATTTCATGTCAAACTATTTTCAAGACTCAGACTTGTTTACGTTATTTTGTGATATGAAATATTGTTTTGGGTCGAGTACCCCGTTTATTGATGGCCTGAGTGGCATTGTTGAGAGTTTCTGACTGAGTGAGGCCGAGAGCCAATATTGTGAGGATATTATGGATCAAGTTGCACGCCGCAGCATGTTACATTGTTATGATATGAGAGGTCGAGAGCCTGAGTGATTTATGCCACGAGATGGCTTGATATTAGCGCTTGGGCTGTAGGAGCCCCTCCGGAGTCTGTACACCCCCAGTGAGCGCAGGTACCTACTGAGTGTGAGTGCCAAGTGCCGAGTGACGAGTGATTGGGAGGCATGAGTGACAGTGAGGTTGCCCGAGGGGCTGATACTAAGTGATTGTGAGGCATGTTGA
Organism: Nicotiana undulata; assembly: GCA_005239495.1. Lineage (NCBI taxonomy): Eukaryota > Viridiplantae > Streptophyta > Magnoliopsida > Solanales > Solanaceae > Nicotiana > Nicotiana undulata. The sequence continues at coordinate 48,155 of ML292844.1, read as the reverse complement.
GCGACTGATTTTGAGTGATGATTTGCCCGAGGGGCGGTTTATGATACTTGTTTTGCCTGAGTAACTATTTATGACTTATTTCACTTTTATACTAAAACTTCTTGGGTATTTTTCTGAAACATTGGGAATCACACTTTTCAAAGGATTTTTACTAAAATTGGCCTTTAAAGCGTACTAATTTAATGTATACACTGTTAGAAATAAAGACTGTACTTATTGTGAATCGATGGTTTGACCCTATGTGTTTCTTAATGTTCAGACTTGATTTATTTTCATTACTACTAAGTTAGTGTACTCACATTACTCCCTGCACCCCTGTGTGCAGATTCAGGTGCTGACATCGAGCGCTAGTTTTCTTGCATTGTTGTGGAACCGGAGTAGGGACATCGAGGTAGTTGTTCAGCGTTCACAGCATCTCTGTTTCCCTTTCTTGTTTTGTATTTAGTTCCTTGTTCCGAGATTGATGTATTATGACAGTAGAATTCTTGGTACCACTCTTAGATGCTCGTGACATGTTGACTCCAGGTCTTAGGGATAGTTGTTAGACTGTTTATCTCGTTTGGTTTTGTTTAGAAATTCGTAAATTTAAAAATGTTTATGAAATGTTGGAAATGATTTGGAAATTTTGAAAATAATATGTCTATGTGTGATTGTTGGCTAGCCTAGTTTCATGATAGGCGCCATCACGGTCGGCTTAGGATTTGGGGTCATGACATGACCACCCCATCACCATCAACAACCACAGTCGACACTGTCCATTATTAGAACCTACCACCTCCCACCCACTACCTTTCTCAGTCACAACTACTACCATCACTCGCCTTTTTAACTATCGCCACTCACCACCACCATCCTCAATCATAATCTCCACCGCTACCAATCACTACTAGCTACTAGCATGAACCACCATCATCACCAAAACTATCACCAACCACCGCATTTAGTCGGCATTCACCCGTTAGCCATCACCACCAATAACTATCATATTTTTAAAAACTATATATTTTATTGATAGAATATTAGATTAGTTAGTATTTTATTTAAATTAATGTTTATTAATTTTCAAATAAAGATAAGTTTTATACATTCAGATGTTAAAAATCAAACAGTCTTTTTTATTTAGATCTTAATACACATCTTAATATATTCAGATGTGTATTCATATTCAGATGTCTTAATCCTAATACACATCTTGATATTCAGATTTAGACGTCTTAATCTTAAAAAAACAAATGAGGCCTTAGTTGGAAATGATGAAGAGAAAACGACGTCGTTTGGGTCCTCCACGGCGTCATTTTGAAGGTCCGGAGCAGGCTGGGTAGTGGACTGGGTCAGGATTAAGCTAACATTGAGATTGGGCCGCTGAAACTGGGTCAATTCGGCATACCCCTCTTTCCTTTCTTTCTTTCAATTTCACAATTAACTAAGATGTAAAGAAATAAAATTAGTAATGTATTTTTGTTGTGATTTTCATGTATTAATTCTAACAAATAATGAGTAATTAATTCCTAAAATGCAATTAAACCTAAAATGTCATGAAATGAAGATTTGTGGTAGGAAAAGAAGGTCTCAGACATAATTTTAGGTCATCTAACCATTAACTATATATAAATGGAGTGCAGCTTCCACCAAAACAAAAAAGGTTCAAAACACAAATCTAATCAGCAACCCAAACTCCATATGATGATGAAAGTACAGGTCAAGATGGGGCTACTATGGTGTGTTGTAGTAGCCTGGATAATGGAGGTGATGTTGGTAGGACATGATGTAACTGGAGATGGTGGTGATCATATTGATCTTCCTACTCGAATCCTTAGGGAGGAGAGTAGAAAGTTATTTTTTACCAACAATGTTTGCCTTTTTGCAGGTACCTCATATCTAGGGTCTGGATCATATGCTTTAGCCAAACCTAAAAAGGTGGTATTAGTATCTACGATGCTTGTTCCCGTTAGGACTAACCAAGGCATAGACCAGCCCTCTCACATTGCTCTTTGCACGAAGGATTAGGTCCAGACATGGCAGGCACACTGGATATATGCTAAATCATTCCACAGAGCCCTACTGCAAACGGTCAATAAGGAAGCTGGATATGATAAGCTCTATACAATTCAGTGATATTCATTACATGTTGGAAGTATTATACTCGATGTTGAAGCTAAGGATCTGGTCTCTAAGAAGCAAGACAATGCAAGTGTGTGTGGCTATACAAGACAGATTTTGCTTTGGGAAACTATGGCAACTTAGGGTGACTTGGAGATGATTTGCGTTATTCATATGTACCCTACAATGTACTATAACTTCATTGATGTGTTGATGCTAAGGACTGCCCAGATTTTGCAATTGTGACCACAAAAATCTACAGATGTGTGCTACTTCTAGCTATGTCCAAGTGTAAAGGGGAAAGAAACGCAAAGATCTACATAAGGATGGATATGCATTACACAGGCTCTTGGGTTAGAGGTGAGAAAGCTTTGGAGGTTCCAACACCTGATAGAGATGCATCAAGATGGCCAGAAGTTGAGGCAAGGATCAATGTCTCACTCTGTATATCATTCATTTTGCAATATCAACTCAAGACTTCTAGCCTTTAAGTTGATACTAGTTGTTATCCTTCTGGCAAGTTCATCTTTCACATTGTAAGACATTACTTTATTTTTGTCATTAGTAATAAAAAAAGACCGTTAAGCTAGGTATATTAGCTTAACAAAAAAAAATCAGCAAGCCAGAACGGCACACAATTTTGTTGTCGTTTAACCTTTTTTCTTTTCTTTTTTTTTTTTGGGAATAGATCGGCATGAACTCAATAATCTCCATTTACTTACAACAACAACAACAAATCCAGCTTGATCCCATAAATGGGTCCGGGGAGGATAGTGTGTACGTAGACCTTACTCCTACTTCATAGAGATAGAGAGGTTGTTTTCGATAGACCCTCGGCTCAAGGAAGAAAAATTTGGGTGTTAGAAAGGATCAGAAGTTAGTTCATCAACGAACAGTTCATCTCATTCCAAGTATCTCCATTTGACCGAGGTGCACTCACCTAACCCATTCTATGGATTAGAACACCTGGAGGTGCGAACTTGCTAAATGCGTACGGTACATATTTGCAATTATAATCCTTTCCGCAAGCCATTGAACCCTAGAATTCTGTGTCAAAGCAAGCCATCATCACTTTGGAGACCATGGACCTTGCAAAAGGTACATAGCTCAAGCTATACCTGTAATGCAACAAAAGAGCATCAGCTTCCTAGCCTAAACAGAAAATATTTAGAATTTGGCAACTAGCTTAAAAGGATAACAATGTCAAGTAGACACGGATCAAGAACAAGATAGCAAACAAAAGGAGAAGCTTCCTACTTATAAGCTAGTGGTCCTATTGCCCTGCGTTTGAGCCAAATGCAGAGCTGATAAAGAGATTACTACACACAAGGGCATTACTTGTTCATCAACATCTAATTAGCAGTTGACAAGGTCGAAGTTATTCTATCTAAGTTTCCTTATAGATAATTTGGATGACCGAAATAAAAAGAAAAAACCTACTCTCTCCGTTTCAATTTATGTGAACCTGTTTGACTGGACAAAGTTTAAGAGAAAATGAAGACTCTTGAAATTTGTGGTCCTAATCAAGTCAAAAAGGGGTCCAGAGTATTTGTGTAGTTACAAAAGCTTCTCATTAAAGGTAGAATCGGAAGTTTAAGCATAATCGTTTCCAAATTTAAAAAAGAGACATTCTTTTTTGAACGGACCAAAAAGGAAATAGGTTCACATAAACTAGAACGGAGGGAGTGTTGTTTTTACCAATTCAAGGTGAAAAATGGGGTTGCTCCCTCCGCAAACTGTGATATAAGTTGAGCCAAAAGATCTCGATTCATTTATCTTATGACATTCTAGTTTATCCAAGTTCTCTAAACTATTAAAGCGAAAAGAGTATCCAATTTCGGACTTGTTTAACGGAAAAAAAACTTGTCAGGAAATATTTGTCTCAAGTGCTCTACTGGAGAAGTTCTCCACTATTTCAGAATTTATATTTGATACCAGAATCCAAAAGGAGAAAGTTTTGCTGCTGAGCCTGTTGTACTTAATTTCACCTATCCCAATCACAGTTTCTTATCTTCTTATGTCCCCATCCCCCAATCCGTATTTCTAAGACTGAACCAGTGTTTGAATACAGTCCGACATACCAAATAAGTGCACCAAACTCCAATACAATTGCCAAGAGGGTAAGTAGCTTGTTCCGCACCTGAAGCAAGCAAATGTAGATGAGACAGAGAATGGCAACGTCTGCAGAAAGCCAAGAAGAAAGAAACTAAAAACATGACTTATACAGTAACTCACATATAGAGCAGAAAACAGAGCAATAATAATGCTTGCTAGATAAATAGCGGTTGCATATAAGCGAACTGGGTCAAGCATCATTGTCACTTGTCGTGTAGGCCCTATAAGAAACGCTGTGCTGCCACAGAAAAATAATCCAAGTGAAAAGATGAAATACAAAAATGGTAGTAAGTGTGAGAATGCAAAGGAGAAAAATCTATTATTGAGTAACAATGATACAATGACTCCTATATATAATACATATTATATTCTACTACATATGGGACTAGGACATATTCTATTCCTACTATATATGCGACTAGGATTATTTACACAACAATCTAACACCCCACCCCACAAGCCGGTACATACAAATCATATGTACCGAGCTTGTCACATGAAGTGACCGGCACGAGCAACATACAAGGCCACTAAAATCCCTCTGAGCAACAAAACCAGGTGGTTGCTGATAAGTTGACCGAAAAGTTGCCGGAGAAATTTGAAAATAGTGAGATTAAGCCGAATTCCACACTTCAAAATAGGTTTTGAAACAACACCAGAAAACAGAAACTTTTCTGTAAATTACTATTCACGCCGGAAATGAAAAATTAAATTTTATTAGAATTTGATGTAATTTAACGGGTAGGTATAAAATCACTGGACGAGTAAGTTATCCTGAAGAAGTTTTGTCAAAAAGTGGCCAGAATGGCTAACACACGCTGAAAAAATTATTGTAGGTCGCCGGCAAATTCCAATGTTTTCGGAATCTGTAGGGAATTGTACTGGTGGACTTGGAACCACCCCACGAAATAACTGTCCTAAAGAAATTTTCAGAAATTCTTGCCGGAAAGTGCTCCACACGCCGGCGCGTGTGTCAAACGCGCTCGCCGAAACCCTAGTTCTGGCAACGCGTGGAGGCGCGTGAGGGACTTTCTACCCGAGCGATTGGCTAGGTGTTGTCGCCTGACTTTACCGAACAAGATGGCAGTGTTGGTTTTCACAAACACTTACAGATGAGGAGACAGAACGGGAGCCTTGGCGTAACGGGTAAAGTTGCTGCCATGTGACCAGGAGGTCACGGTTCGGGCCGTGGAAACAGCCTCTTGCAGAAATGTAGGGTAAGGCTGTGTATTATAGAGCCTTGTGGTCCAGCCCTTCCCCGGACCCCGCGCATAGCGAGAGCTTAGTGCACCGGGCTGCCCTTTTTTTATAGATGAGGAGATAACACAAATCAATCTTGAGTCGTCAACCGAAAAGACGCACGGTGACCGACTTTTCTGTTCCGATGGGACTGGAATTTCTGGGGTTTGGTCGCACAAGAGTTTCGGATCTGATGGTAGTACTGGTATATGCACAGTACCACTGTAGCAGTGATAAACCCTGGGAATAAGAAGAAGTTGCTGAAAAATTGCACAGCAACGAGATCTTTCTTCCTGGACGTCGCTGGAATGACGCACAATGATAATTTTCTCACTGAGGCTATGATACCATGTGAGAATGCACATGAGAAAAATCTATTATTGAATAACAATGATACAATGAGTCCTATCTATAATACATATTTTACTCCTACTACATATGTGACTAGAACATATTTTATTCCTACTACATATGGGACAAGGATTATTTACACATAACTATCTAACAGTAAGAAAGGCAGAAACGTCAGTATTGTATGCTACATATTATGCAACATGTCTTAAAAGGGGGCAAAATTATCCTTATCGAGTCTATTCTGTCCAGCATCTGTACATGCTACATATCCTTGTTCCCAGTTCTATCCGGTAGTCAGGAGATTAGAGAAGTTAGAATAGAGATTCCTATAGGATGGGATAGCGAGAAAGGAAATATCATCTTGCCGAATGGAAGAAGGTGGTGATTCCTTTAGAGGAAGGAGGTCTGAGTATGTGCGACATTTCTATGTTGAACAAATCTCACCTTGGGAAGTAATTGTGGATGTTTAAGAATAAAGGAACGGGCTTTCTTGGTTATAAAATATGAAATAAAATAAAAGAATGAAGGAGGAGCTTTCTGGAGAGAGGTGATTGCATTAAGGTACTGAAGAATGGAATAGGGTTGGCTCACTGAGAAGGTAAGAAATACATGTGGGCTTTGTGTGTGGAAGGTAATTATGAAGGGGTACAAAGCCTTCTGAGTATTTTGGATTTCTAGTTGGGAATGGGAACCAAATTTGTTTTTGGCTCGACATTTGGTGATAGGAATTAACATAGAGAGAGAGATGCTTCCTGGCTGTACTCCATAGCAGCGAAATATCATTGGATATAGTCTTCAATAGAATTATATGGTAATGAAGATTGGGCCGCCAAATTCCAACATATCCACAAGATGAGTGTTGTAAAGATGCGAAAGTTAAAATGGATATGCGGACGTACAAGATTATACCATATCCAGCAGAAGGTGGAAGTAGTACATATCGAAAATAAAATGACGATAGGTTACTTGAGATGGTTTGGTCATTCCTGCGTCGACCTTCAGATGCATTAGTCCATAGATATGTAACTATGGTGAATGAAGATGATAAAAGGAGAAAATAGAGCTCAAGAAAAAAAAAACTATATAGATGATACCAATTAGCTGATAAAATGTTTATTCATGTTAGTACGTTTACTTTAGGTCCTATTTTTTCCAAAAATCTTCTAATTCTATCAAAGAACTACATGCCAACATAAAATACAGATAACTTATGGTAGGTTTTTTTTTGTATCATATTGGTTTGAGAAGAGCGTTATTGGAACAACATGGTCAGTGATGATTCAGCTCTACTGGACTTGTTTGAGATTGAGGTATAGTTGTTATCGCAAAGTTTTCAAAAAAAAACTATCCAGGACTAGGAATGGGTTGAGATGGACAAGCTCCTCACCAGAATATATAGTACCAAAATTGAAAACAGTGAGGACAGGATGCAGTGGCGAAGCCAGGAAATACAATAAGGGTGTTCAAATTTTGATGCCAATGGTCTATGCAAGGGTGTTCAAAGTCTATTTTAAATCAATAACAAGTAATATTTTACCTAATACGCAGTATAATTTTTTGCCGAAGGGTGACCACCCTTGGGCCAACATAGCTTCGCCCCTGATAGGATGACATGGATGGGACTAGGCCGAAATGATTCTCAAAGAAATCTTATTTTTTCAACAAAAAAACAAGTTCTATATAAAAAGTGGCAAGTACATACCAAAATATTGTTGAGGGACAGCACAAACAATATGTGGAGATTCATTTGGAAAACAAAAGCATAAAAAAATAGATCTTTTACACTGCATGCTGGGATGCTATTCCAGTAACAAGTAACTTAAGAAGGGACCTGTAGTTGTAAGCTACGGTTGCCTATGTAATAAGGGCAGTGGCGGAACCAGGATATCCGCGGAGGGGGTTCAAAAAGAAAAAAGTTAAAAAAGATTGTAGCTAATGGGAATTGAACCTATGACCTTACAAAAGTTTTTAACCCTCTTGACCACTAAGCTATACTTTTGGAATGTGTCGAGGGATTCAAAACTTAATATATAGAGGTAACAAACAGATTTTGCCTTTACAAATACAGTGTAATTTTTTGGCGAAGGGGATTCACCCTAAATCCGCCCCTGAATAAGGGGAGAAGACACTGATCACCTACTTGTGCACTATGAATTTGCTACTGGATTGTGGGGTTTCATCTACCAACAAGAAAAGGCATGTTGAAGTATTACAACACCCAATTTGCATATAACGTTATATGCATTTAAATTTACCTCTTTTTGTCGTAAACTTCATGTTATTTGAAAAATCTTTTGCTAAATAAATAATTTTAAATTGTATAATCAGTGCATATTGGTTAGAAAATTCAATACACACTTTAATAATACTAGGATGCTTAATTGGTTGGTGGAAGAATTCGCTCCACCTTAAGCGAAATGGAGCAAGGAACTATTAAGGGCCAAATAAGAAATTTAGTATCTTGGGGAGACTATAATGTAATTTTGAGAGACCAAGATCTATTCTATACATAATTCTTAAACAAGAAGGTGATGTGGTGCAAATTTTTCAAACTCCTTACATTTGAGTTATTAGCTCTTTAAGATTAATTTGCAGCCATTGGATACATGGGTACAACTTTTCTACCCCTTTTGAGCCACTACCCATGTCATACAGCCTCTCCAATTTACTAAACCCATCTTCTTCTTCAAGTTTCATTTCATATCCTCCTTTGAAGAGCTCAACACTACATCAATACATTCTCTTACTCTCATCTAAACCCAAATTTTATTGCATATAACCTTTTCTCTCTACCTCTTTAAAGTTTTTTTCAATTTTGTTTTGAAGAATCAAGATGAATTAAGGATTATCTTGAAGCCCCAGATTTGGCTAGAGAGAAACTTTCTCTCTTCCATTCATCTTGCATGCACCTATTTGAGTTCTCTAAAGCACTCTAAAAAATCAATGAAGATAATACTTCTTGATGGTTTAGACTAAAAACCATAGCAAAGATAGATCTCTTCTCTTGGGGTAAACTTGTTACTCAAAATATATTGATAAAATAGTTAAGATTTTAGTTAATAAACTAGAGACATTGAGAAGTGAGAACTAAGAATTTATCTCGTTTTTTATTGTAAAACATTTAGCAAGTTGACGATAACTTTCTTTCTTGAACTCGGATTGACATGATTCAAAATTCTGTAGAAAACTAAGACATACTTTTGTGAAGACCAAAGGATCTAATTCCGATGTTTACTGTGTAAAATAGACCGAAGCTCAGGGCATAGATGCTGCCTAGATTTTTTGGCAATAAGAACTAGGAATAGTTTTGACCTACTGTGAGGTTTTTCCCTTGGCTTGTGGATACGCACAACACAATGCTTTGGAAGCTTGTTCATTTACTTCATGTAATAGTAAGCATACTCATTCTAGTTAGTTGTAGTGTTACTCCTCTTAGTTTTGGTTTTGGACAAGTTGCAAACATTGGATCCGATTTTGGATTGATTTATATATGTAATAAACACTAGGCACCCTGCCTAGTGGTATATTGCTAATAAAAAAATAAAAAAAGTATCACCTATATGGGTTTTTTTCCTTCTATCGTATCCTATTTTTAGCTAAATCTGCATTGACTCCAAATTATTTAATAAAAAGAAATAGAAGTCAATGCTTTTCACACTTATCATTTGGGAAGCATATAGGTCCTCAATACCAGAAAGACAAACAGCTTGAGGTAAAATGAAATTGCCGTAAAGCTGCAGGGATCCAAAACCAATAGAATTAACACCAATAAAGCAAGGCAACAATATCCAATTTTTTATGTCTTCAAACAAAAAGAGAGCAAGTATCTGCTTGTCACGGAAATAAGAAAAAATCGGCCATAGAAATCTAAAAACACACCCTAGTTATACAATCTTCCCATGCCCTTATCAAAGCCACAAGTTCAGTACCCACGGGAAAAGCTCAATACTATCATAGCACCAAGGGAAACCAAATACAACACTTATTTTAAGATCAGTGCCCAAAAGCCAGATATCTCACCAAAAGGATCCCACTAAGAGGTAACATGGGAATTGATTCAAATGGCCTGGTTTCATGATTAAAAACTGCAATAATCTATCATTTTGAACAATAGTAATCGTTAGGGTTAACAAAGAAAACAAGAATTTCATTACACATCAAACAACAATACCATTGTGTCAAATCTTAGTTGGATCGATTATCTAATGATCAATGAGATCCAAATTTAAACGATATCTAGTATAAACTGGAAACATTGGCGAAGCTAATTCCCAAAGGAAAAATGTTATTCATAAAATTAAAATTATGAAAACATGTTTCATATAAAAGAAAGAGAAAAGAGAATCTTATAACAGACCTTCCAAGTGCAAGCAAATTGCCAAAGGAAAATGTTATTCCAAACTTGATCGGGTTGAAGAAAACCAGCATAGACTGTCATAAAGAGAAGAATGACAAAGATCTTATGCCCATCCACGAAAGAGATCAAACTGAAAATGATTATACTATATAAAAAGATTATAGACTGTCCAAGAAAATAAGTTAGCAAGTGAACACTTCACAGAAAAACAAAAGAAAAACTAACGAGCTACATATAAAGAACATTCATTGTATGTTATTCAACACAATATCCTTAACGATTGTCTACAAGAAATTATTGCTTGTGCATGTAATACATGCTATAATAATACATCCTATAATTTATCACCAAAAGACTCAACTGCAAAATGTTACCTTTCAAAAGAAATATAATTTGTTAACACAAGCAAGAAATACATTGGTCAAGGACATAAGTCCTCAGCATTACTATTAAGAGGTTGCAAAAGAAAAAGCTAGCCCCCTTCACACTTATAATACATTTGAAAAGCACCGAGTTTAGAAACCCTCCTAAGCTTAATACTACCAAGATATAAACCCATTCTGCTTCCACAAAAAACATAAGAAATGGTATATGCCAATAGATTCTTGTCTTCAATAGGAGAACCACGACGCATCCACTTGCATTAGGGTAGGCTATCTACATCACACCCCTAGGGGTGAGGCCCTTCCCCACGTGAATGTGAGATGCTTTGTGCACCCGGCTGCTCTTTTTATTCTTGTCTTCAATCAAAATAAAATCAGAACAAACGCAGAGTAAAGCTCATAGCCATCTCTTATGTAATGACCCAATACGGCCGTTTAGAGTTCTAGCATCTCGTTATGCGATTTGAGACCTCGAGTAGCTTTATATGATGTTCTATGAATTGCATGTACGCTTGGTTTGAATCCCAAGAGGTTCGGGAGTGAATTAAAACACTTAGTTCCTTTTGAAGTACTGAGTTAGAAGAGTTGACCAAGGTTTGACTTTTGGGTAAACGGACTCGGAATCGAGATTTGAAGGTTCATGTAGGTTTGTATGATAATTTTGGACTTATAGGTATGTTCGGATTGGGTATTGGGTGTCGCGAGAAGGAATTGACACCATTTGTGGAAAGTTGGCAGTTTGAAGAACTTAACAGTTCAGAAGTCTAACTCAAGTTTGCCTTCTGCTTTAGTATATTCTATTTGGTGTTTTGAGCATTCGGACAAGTCCATGTAGGATATTTGGACTTGTAGGAATATTTGGTTGGGCCCGAGGTCTCAGGTGAGTTTTGGCGCGTTTGGAACAACTTTTGGAAGATTAGAGTTGTTAAAACAACACTTTTCTGCAAGTAGCCTGACTGTACAAGAGCATATATCCCAAAATACAAAAAACATTAATACGGGTGTTTCGATGAGATTGTAGCCCTTTGAGTCTAATTTTTGGTGATTCAAACCATTTGTCAGTCCTACATTTCTACAAAAAGTTATAACTATTTTACTAGAACATAGCAGTGCAGATTTCTATTTGTGGTTGACATGCGGCGGCCCGCATGTGAATTTTGCAGCCCACATGTTAGTTTAGTAGAGCCCGGGGACATTTTTGACAGCATTTTCCAGAAATTATTAAAGGCCGAGTTTTGTGATTTTTCTTTCATTTCCGCACATTTGCAGCTCGGTTTTGAGAGATCTTCACCTAGATCTTCATCAACAAGCTTGGGGTAAGTGATTCTAACCTATATCTATAATTTACAAAAGGAATCTATCACTAGACTTGACATCAAAACATGTGATTGAACAAGAGAAATTGGAGTTTTTGTCTAAAACTTGAGAAAATAGATTGTGGTTTTGAACATCGATTTAGACTCGGATTTTGAAACTAATTACATATTTGAACTCATAGAGTCATCTATCAACGGGATCTGACTTAGGACCCAGGTTTTGATCGTGTGGGCCCTAGTTGACTTTTTGTTGACTTTTAATATTTGATTAAAGATTGAAGTTTTATCATTTGAAATTGGTTTTTATAGCTTTGTTTGACCCCGTTGAGTATTGTATGGGCTAGATTGGACTCGATTGATGAATTTGGAGCTAGAAAGGACAGATTTTGAAGAACAGAGCTAGCCAGGGATGAAGTAAGTATCTTGTTTAACCTCGACTTGAAAATGGACTTACGTGCTACATGTTATGTGTTTGAAGGTGACATATACGCGAAGTGAAGAGCGTATAAGCGAGCACCAAGGCTATATCATGCTAGCGGTAGACTTTAGGCATCTTTATGCCTTGTTTGGTTGTGTGTTCTTCTTGACCTATGCATTATTTTATCGAATGACTATGTGCGCCAAACTATTCATGCTAGAAATAATGTTTAGGTTTATGATATCTTATTAGTTGTCCCACATCGGTGGGATTTGAGGTCCTTGGTCTTCTTATATGGTCTTGGGTAATCCTAACCTCATAAGCTAGCTTTTGGGGTTGTGTTAGGCCCAAGGTCCATTTATCATGGTATTAGAGTCAAACCCATCCTAGTTATTGTTAGTGTTGGGCCCCATTTCTGTTGTTCACGCTCCAGTTTGCAGGCCTGGGCGTGAGGGGGAAGTTGAGTTGTTCCGTCTTCTTATATGGTCTTAGGTAATCCTCACCTCATAAGCTATAGCTTTTGGGGTTGAGTTAGGCCTAAGGTCCATTTATCATGGGCATGATGGGCTACTATTCTTGAGATGGTTGATATACTAGATTTAGCTATAGTCATACTTTATATCATGAGCACACATCCATATCTTTATTTATTATGTCCTTATGCACCTTATTGGTTATTTCTTACGCATATGCATATACATCTTTGGAGATGAGAACTTGATACGGATTGATATGATTATGGCATATTTGAACATTATGAGCGGATTGATATAGTTATAGCACGAGGTTTATGTCGTGCGGTTATTGTTCTTGCACGAGGTTTCTGCCGTGCAGCATGTGGATACGGATCCATCCCTCTAGGGTCTCCTCCCATGTTTCTATGTTGGTGGCCTACACGCAGAGTTTGTGAGAAACTGATGAGTGTCAGATTATGATGGTATTGGTTGATGAGGTGGGCGTAAATGTGGAAGCTTTGATTACTTAAGTGAATCTTTTACGCCATATCATGCATTCTATAGGCTTTCTATGCATGTCTTCTAAAGTTTAACTTTTGTGTTATTACGTTCCATTTAGTGTTTGAAGCCTTTGAACAAGTCTATATAGGGCATTTGGACTTGTACGGATGTTTGGATGGGGAATCGAAGGTCTCGGTGCGTTCGGAACAAGTTTTGGAAGATTTGAGTTGCTGAAACAGCGCTTTTCTGCCGCTAGCCTGACGTTGAAAAAGCATATCTCCCAATCTATAACGAATTTTACGATGGAGTTTTGATGAGATTTTAGCCCTTTGAGTCTTGTTTCTAGTTGTTCTTGTCATTCCGACATTTTCACAATGAGTTATGACTATTTTACTTGCATGTGGCAGTGCAGATTTTTGTATGTGGTTGACATGCGGTAGACATGCGGGCATGCGAGTTTTGCGGAGCCCTAGTGGCTTTCTTTATAACTGTTAATTTAATAGCTAAATATAGTAAATAACCCTAATCTCATATGTATTAGGAGTAGGACATGTATTCTATATATAGGACTCATTGTATCATTGTTAAAATCAATTATAATTTTTCTGTCTCATATTTCTCACATGGTATCAGAGCGTGAGTGAGACACATCCGAAAAAAAAAAAGGTCTGAACAATGGTCGTGCTTCAAATTCCGGCGACTTTCTAGGGTTGGTTTGCGTCAGATCTGTCTCTGTGGGTGTTGTGCCAAAACCAACACCACCAAAGGGTCCCCAAGCCTTCCACGACAAAACCCCATCAAATATCTCCGGCAACCGACCTCTCACGTGCCCTCATGCGTTGATCGGAGGTCAAATTTTCCGGCAACGGGTTCTCACACGTCGGCGCGTGTAGCCTTTTTCAGGCCAGATTTCGAAATTTTTTCTTCAGACAGCGTGTTCGTGAGGTATTTCCGAGCCTACCCATCCAAGTTTCACCCAAATCGGACGATTTTTTTTAGATTCCGGCGACTGTTTCTGATTTTTCCGGCAAAAGTGTCCAGATTTCTTGTGTTATTTGTTGATAATTTTGCTAGCCCTCTCTTTAATCCAACCATGTCTCTCGGACTTAATGTTTTTGGTTCTAAAAACAGTGGTGTTGGTAATTCAGTCTTAATGATTACTTCTGAACCCCTACTTGGGAGTTCCAAATATTTATCTTGGGCCTCGTCTGTTGAGTTGTGGTGTAAAGGTCAAGGTGTTCAAGATCACTTAAACAAACAAGCTAGTGACGGAGATGACAAGGCCAAAGCACATTGGGAAAAGGTCGATGCTCAGTTATGTAGTATTTTGTGGCGATCTATTAATTCCAAATTGATGCCTTTGTTTCGCCCATTCCAGGCATGTTATTTAGTTTGGGAAAAGGCTCGTGCTTTATACACTAATGACATATCTCGTTTCTATGATGTGATATCGCGAATGACAAGTTGGAAGAAACAGGAATCAGATATGTCTACTTACTTGGGACAAGTACAAGAAGTCATGGAAAAATTTGAGAAGTTAATGCCAGTTTCTACTAGTATCGAAAAGCAACAAGAGCAACGACAGAAGATGTTTCTAGTTCTTACACTCGCTGGACTTCCGAATGACCTTGATTCAGTACGTGACCAGATTTTGGCTGGCTCGGCTGTCCCTACAGTGGATGAATTATTCTCTTGATTACTTCGCCTTGCTGCAGCACCAAGTCACCCAGTGATCTCATCACAGACACTTGACTCCTCTGTTCTCGCATCCCAGACAGCGGAGAATCGAACATCTCAAACTATGGAGAATAGACGAGGAGGAGGTCGTTTTGGCAGATCTAGACGCAAGTGCTCTTATTGTCATAAACTTGGACACACTCGTGACGTGTGTTATTCTTTACATGGTCGACCACCTAAAAATGCTTATGTTGCTCAGACCGAGACTACAGGTAACCAGGGATTTTCTTTATCTGCAGGGGAGTATAATGAGTTCCTTCAGTATCGAGCAAGTAAGCAGACATCTCCACAAATAGCCTCTGTTGCTCAGACTGATACTTCTGTTGCTTGTAATTCTTTTGCTTGTGTTTCCCAGTCTAGTACTCTTGGACAGTGGGTAGTGGACTCAGCCGTTTCTAACCACATCTCTGGTAATAAATCACTTTTGTCAAATATTGTGTATTCACAGTCCCTTCCCACTGTTACTTTAGCCAATGGGTCTCAAACTAAAGCCAAAGGAGTTGGACAAGCGAATCCCCTACCCTCCGTCACTCTAGATTCCGTTCTTTATGTCCCTGGATGTCCTTTTAATCTTGCATCCGTTAGTCGTTTGACTCGTGCCCTCCATTGTGGTATATATTTTATTGATGATTCTTTTATTATGCAGGACCGCAGTACGAGACAGACGATTGGAACAGGACTTGAATCAGAAGGCCTTTACTACCTTAACTCACTCAATTCCTCCAAGGCATGTCTAGTTAAAGATCCTCCAGACCTAATTCACAGACGTTTAGGACATCCAAGCTTCAGAAGATGGTGCCTAGTTTGTCTAGTTTATCTACATTAGATTGTGAGTCATGTCAGCTCGGGAAACATACTCGAGCATTCTTTCCTCGTAGTATTGAGAGTCGTGCAGAGTCTGTTTTTTCTTTAGTTCATTCTGATATATGGGATCCTAGTAGAGTCAGTTCAACCTTGGGATTTCGTTATTCTGTTAGTTTCATTGATGATTATTCAAGTTGTACTTGGCTTTTCTTAATGAAAGATCGTTCTGAGTTGTTTTTTATATTCCAGCATTTTTTGTGATGAGATCAAAAATCAATTTGGTGTTTCCATTCACACTTTTGGCGAAAAATAATGCCTTAGAATATTTATCCTCTCAATTTCAGCAATTTATGACTTCTCAAGGAATTATTCATCAGACCTCTTGTCCTTATACCCCTAAGCAAAATGGGATTACAGAGAGAAAGAATAGGCACCTCATTGAGACTGCTCACACACTACTTATTGAATCTCATGTTCCGTTGCGTTTTTGAGGCGATGCAGTTCTCACAGCTTGTTATTTAATTAATCGGATGCCTTCATCTCCCATCCAAAATCAGATCCCGCATACGGTGTTGTTTCCTGAGTCACCCTTATACTTTCTTCCCCTCGTGTTTTTGGGAGCACTTGTTTCGTACATAACTTAGCCCCTGGAAAGGATAAATTAGCTCCTCGTGCTCTCAAGTGTGTCTTCCTTGGTTATTCTCGTGTTCAGAAGGGATATCGTTGTTACTCACCTGATCTTCGTAAGTACCTTATGTCAGCTGACGTCACATTTTTTGAGTCCAAACCTTTCTTTACTTCTTCTGACCACCTTGATATATCTGAGCTCTTACCAATACCGACCTTTGAGGAGGTTACTATAGCTCCTCCTCCACCTTCCGCCACAGAAGTCTTACCCATTCCAACTGTTGGGGAGTCTAGTGTGGCTCCTCCTAAATCCCCAGCCACAGGAACACCACTCTTGACTTATCATCGTCGTCGGCACCAAGCATCCGGCCTAGCTGATTCTCGTCCTGCACCTGAACATGCTCCTACTGCGGACCTGTCTCTTCCTAGTACCACCGATTGCACTTCGGAAAGGTATACAGACCACACTTAATCCTAATCCCCATTATGTCAGTTTAAGTTATCATCGTCTGCCATCACCCTATTATGCTTTTATCTCTTCTTTGTCTTCTGTTTCTATCCCTAAGTCTACAGGTGAGGCATTGTCTCATCCAGGATGGCGACAGGCTATGACTGACGAGATGTCTTCTTTACATACGAGTGGTACTTGGGAGTTCGTTCCTCTTCCTTCAAGTAAATCTACTGTTGGTTGTCGCTGGGTATATGCAGTCAAGGTTGGTCCGGATGGCAAAGTTGATCAACTTAAGGCCCGTCTTGTTGCCAAGGGATATACTCAGATATTTGGGCTCGATTACAGTGATACCTTCTCTCCCGTGGCTAAGGTAGCATCAGTCTGCCTTTTTCTATCCATGGTTGTTGTTCGCCATTGGCCTCTCTATCAGTTGGACATTAAGAATGCTTTTTACACGGTGACCTTGAGGATGAAGTCTATATGGAGCAACCACCTGGGTTTGTTGCTCAGGGGGAGTCTCGTGGCCTTGTATGTCGCATGCGCCGGTCACTTTATGGTCTAAAGCAGTCTCCTCGAGCCTGGTTTGGTAAGTTCAGCAAAGTTATCTAGGAGTTTGGCATGATTCGGAGTGAAGCTGATCACTCTGTGTTTTATCGGCATTCTGCTTCGAGTTTTTGTATTTATCTGGTGGTCTATGTTGACGATATTGTTATTACTGGCAATGATCAGGATGGTATTACTAAATTAAAGCAACATCTCTCTCAAAACTTTCAAACTAAGGATCTGGGCAAACTAAAAGTCTAGCTCAGGTATTGTGATATCACAACGGAAGTATGCCTTACACATTCTTGAGGAGACGGGAATGACAGGTTGTAGACCGATTGACACTCCGATGGATCCGAATTCTAAAAGGGGGAGCCACTTAGCGATCCTGCAAGATATAGGCGGCTGGTTGGTAAATTAAATTATCTCACAGTGACTAGACCTGACATTTCCTTCCCTGTGAGTGTTGTAAGTCAGTTTATGGATTCTCCATGTGATAGTCATTGGGATGCAGTTGTCCGTATTCTTCGGTATGTAAAATCGGCTCCAGAAAAAGGGTTATTGTTTGAGGATCGAGGCCATGAGCAGATCGTTGGGTACTCAGATGTTGATTGGGCTGGATCACCTTCTGACAAACGTTCTACGTCTGGATATTGTGTTTTAGTAGGAGGCAATTTGGTGTCTTGGAAGAGCAAGAAACAGAATGTAGTTGCATGATCTAGTGCAGAAGCAGAATATCGAGCAATGGCTATGGCAACATGTGAGCTAATTTGGATCAAACAGTTGCTCAACGAGTTGAAATTTGGTGAAACCAGCCAGATGGAACTAGTGTGCGATAATCAAGCTGCCCTTCATATTGCATCAAATCCGGTGTTCCATGATAGGACTAAACACATTGAGATTGATTGTCACTTCGTCAGAGAAAAGATACTCTTAGGAGATATTACTACAAAATTTGTGAAGTCGAATGATGAGCTTGCTGATATTTTCACCAAGTCCCTCACCGGTTCTCGTATAAGTTATATATGTAACAAGCTCGGTACATATGATGTATATGCACCAGCTTGAGGGGGAGTGTTAATTTAATAGCTAAATATAGTAAATAACCCTAATCTCGTATGTATTAGGAATAGGACATGTATTCTATATATAGGGCTCATTGTATCATTGTTAATATTAATTATAATTTTTCTGTCTCATATTTCTCACAATAGAATTTTTCAGAAAATATTTAAGGTCGAATTTTGTGAATTTTCTTTCATTTCCCAACTTTTGGAGCTTAGTTTTGAGAAGTTTTGACTAAAATCTTCATCAACAAGCTTGAGGTAAGCGATTCTAACCTACATCTATAGTTTGTACATATATTTATCACTAGACTTGACATCAAAATATGGGATTGAACAAGAGAAATTAGGGTTCTGTCTAAAACTTGAGAAAAAATATTTTGAAGTTCTAAACACCGATTTTGACTCGAATTTGAAACTAATCACATATTTGGACTCGTGGAGTTATGGATCAGCGGGATCCAACTTGGACTCGAGTTTTGATTGTGTGGGCCCGATTTGACTTTTTTGTTAACTTTTGGAATTTGTTTAACAATTGAAGATTTATCGCTTGGAGTTGGATTTTATAGCTTTGTTTGACCCAGTTGAGAATTGTGTGGGCTGGATTAGACTCGTTTGATGGATTTGGAGCTTGAAAAAGCAGATTTTGAAGAACAGAACTAGCCTGGGATGAGGTAAGTATCTTGTTTAATCTCGACTTGAGGGAATATTTTCTAAAATGGACTTACGTGCTATATGATATGTGTTTGGGGTGACATATATGCGAGGTGACGAGCGTATATGTGAGCACCAAGGCTATATCATGCTTGTGGTAGACTTAAGGATTCTTTTTGCTATGTGTTCTTCTTGACCTATGCATTATTTGATTGAATGACTATGCGAGCCTATTTATTCATGCTAGAAATTATGTTTAGGCGTATGACATCTTGTTTGGGCACGATGTGTTATTCTTAAGATGGTTGATATACTTGATTTAGCTGTAGCCACACTTTATCATGAACACACATCCGCATCTTTATTTACTATGTCATTATGCACCTTATTGGTTATTTCTTAAGCACATACATACATCTTTGGAGATGAGGATCTTGATAGATTGATATGGTTATAGAATATTTTGACATTATGAGTGAATTGATAATGTTATGGCACGAGGTATATGTCGTACGATTATTGTTGTGGCACGAGGTTTATGTCGCGATTATTGTTATGGCACGATACTTCCGTCGTGCAACGTGTGGATACGAATCCATCCCCCTACGGTTTCCCTCCCCTGTTACTCTCTTGGTTGATGAGTTTGGGCGCAAAGGTGGAAGCTCTTATTACTTAAGTGAATCTTTTACGTCATATCATGCATTGTATATGCTTTCTGTGCATATCTTCTAAATATGCTACTTGATGCCTCTATTACATGCATTCGACATATGCCATTCAAGCATTTTACATATGCATGGACTTGTTAGTAGATTGTTGGACGCTTAACGGGTGTCGGATTGATGTATCTGTTGAGTCCTCGTCATGCATAGGCATTTTAGTCTCATTTAGGAGCATTCGTATGGGAATTGATGTGAAATTAGATTTTTGTCATGCGTAGACAATCTACATTCATGTAAGTATTTGAGATAAAGCTACTTGGTGCAAATCCCCTTTATATGTGGATTTGGTGCATTTTTATATTCTTTTATTTGGTTATTTCGAAAAGCATGCTTACTACCTCCTCCTTTGATTATTTATGCACCTTATTATTGATATCTATTGTTCCTTGATTGTTTCTTGATTATTCCATGCTATTGTATATGCTTATGAGCTGCACATGTTATATAAAGTGAGTATCTTTTGACTTAACTTTGCCATTACTTTGTTAAGGTTAATCTTGATACTTACCGAGTCCACGAAGTCGGTTAGTACTCCTACTGCACTTTTGCACCTATTGGGAGCTGAGCGTGGAAGCCGAAAGCTAGCATTAAAGATGTACCAGCATTCCGATTGCAAGCTACCATTTTGTTCATGGTAGTCTAGATCTTGTACTTTTGTTTATATAATATTCCAAACAAATGTATTTTCTTCACATGAACGTTGTAATCCTATTCTTATGACTTGTACTACCAGTTCTTGGGATAGTTATATTTATCTTCTCACACTTATTTTATTATTCATTTGATGATCTTTAGTTCAAGCTATGTTTATGTTGGTTGGCTTGCCTAGCGAGTTCGGTTAGGCGCCATCGGAATTCCGGTGGAATTTGGGTCATGACATCTTCCCATCTAATAGTCAGTTTTGCTCTCATGGCAGTCTTTCTCTCTATTTCCTTTCCCCTTAGCGCAACAATGTTTCTCTTTAAAGATTATTATGTGATGAATGTCACTAATGTCCTGCATCTTAAAACAGTATAAACCATAAAAATACCTTATCATCTCCAATGTCATCGTTACACAATTATTTATAATCTTTTGCATAACACCACATCATCATATATACACATAGTAATTCCTATCTTGAAAAATAACATGGATTTCGTGGGAAAAGGATAGGAAATTGTTAGGTTTAAAGGGTCTATTATGGTTAAATAAGTTATAAATGTTAAGGTGTGAAAGGGATTACAATTGCAACACATTTAAGGGAAGAATAGCAAAGAAAGTGAAGCATCCTCCCCTAGGCCCATTAGATTTTACGAGACAAGGTTAGAGTTGCATCACAATTCAAAACAGGACAGAATTACTCAAAAGTTTAGTCCTTTCTCGTTGGAGAAAAATATATTATTCATATTCTATTTAATAATAATAGAATGAGCCCTATTTATACAATACATACCATACTCTTATTCTATGTAGGACTAGGACTAATTCATATTATGTACACAATTATCTAACACTCCCCCTAAATCCAGCGCATACAAATCATATATACCAAACTTGTTACATATGTAACTAATACGAAGATCAATAAGGGACTTGGTGATAATATCTGTACCGACTTCACAAACTTTGTAGCAATATCTCCTGAGAGTATCCTTTCTCTAACGAAGTGACCGTCAATCTCAATCTGTTTAGTTCTCTTGTGGTTGATGCAATATGAAGCAGCTTGATTATCACACACAAATTTCATCTTGCTGAGCTAGCCAAATTTCAACTCATTAAGCAAATGTTTGATCCAAACTAGCTCACATGTTGCTACAACCATTGCTCGATATTTTGCTTCTAAACTAGACCGAGCAACCACATTCTGTTTCTTCCTCTTCCAAGACATCAAATTACCTCCTACTAAAATGCAATATGCAGAAAGAACATTTATCAGAAGTGATCATGCCCAATCAGTATCTGAGTACCCAACAATTTTCTCAAGGCCTCGATCTGCAAACAATAATCCTTTGCCTGGAGCTGATTATATATATCAAAGTATGCGGACAACTGCATCCCAATGGCTATCAATGGGCCAAGAACCAACTTACCACACTCACAGGAAATATCAGGTCTTGTCACTGTGAGGTAATTTAATTTACCAACCAGCCGAGTAATAACATTATCATCAGCATAAACCACCAGATAAATACTGAGATTAGAAGCAGGATGCCGATAAAACACACAGTGATCAGCTTCACTACGAATCATGCGAAACTTCTGAATAACTGTGTTGAACTTACCAAACCAGGTTCGAGGAGACTGCGAAGGACCGACGCAACCGACATACAAGGGGACTAAACTCCCCCTGAGCAATAAAACCAAGTGGTTGCTCCATATAAACCTCATTATCAAGGTCACCATGAAGAAAAGCATTCTTAATGTCCAACTGATTAGAGAGGCCAATGGCGAACAGCAGCCATGGATAGAAAAAGGCGGGATGATGCTATTTTAGTCACGGGAGAGAAAGTATCACTGCAATCGATCCCAAATATCATAGTATACCTTCTTGGCAACAAAACGAGCCTCGAGTCGATCAACCTAGCCATCTGGACCAACTTTGACTGCATACACCCAACGACAACAACAGTTCATTTACCCGAAGGAAGAGGAACAAGCTCCCAAGTACCACTCGTATGTAAAGTAGACATCTGGCAATCATAGCATGTCATCACCCTGGATGAGACAGTGCTTCACCTGTAGACTTAGGGATAGAAACAGACACAAAGATGATACAAATGCACAATGGGGTGATGACATGGTAACTTAACCTGACATAATGGGGAAGACAAATACTCTAGGGCATTATCACTATGAAATGTGCAAATAGAAACCCCAAATTGATTTTGAATTTCAGCGTGGAAGGTCTGAAAAAAAGAAAACAACTCAGATCGATTTTTCATCCAAAATATCTAAGTGCACCTGGAATAATTATCAATGAACCTGACAAAGTAGCGGAATCCCAAGGCAGAACTAACCTGACTATGTCCCCAAACATTTCAATGGACTAAAGTAATAGGTGACTCTGTTCAATTATCAAGAAGCCGAGGGAAATGGGAGCGGGTATGCTTGCTGAGCTGACATGACTCACCCTCTAGAGTGGACAAGTGAGATAAACCAGATACCATGTTCTGAAGTTTTGATAAACTGGGATGTCCCTACCGTTTTTGTAATAAATATGGTGAATCGCTAACAGGACAAGTTGTTGAAGGAAGACAAGATGTGAGTCCATGTGATTTTGCAACGATAAGGTAATAAAGTCCATTTGATTCACGCCTGGTACCAATGATCCCTCTTGTACTACGCTCCTATATAAAAACAAGGTCATCAAGAAATAAAACAGAGCATTTAAGCGAGTTGGCTAAGCGACTAACAGCTATGAGATTAAAAGGACTACGGGAACATAAAGAACCGAATCTAAAAGTAAGGAAGGAAGTAGACTTGCTTAACATAGTCTAGTTGCCATGATTTGAGACCCGTTGGCCATCGTGACAGTTGGGAGAGATTGAGAACATAAAATAGTAGTGTAAAGATTTGTTACCAGAACTATGATCAGATGCGCTTGAATCAATGACCCAAGACTCAGAGGTTGAAGATTGGGAGACACAAGTCACTCTACTATTGTTTGACAATGGAAGCTATCTCAGAAGATGTCTGTTTACACGCTTTGTACTGAAGAAACTCAATATAATCCGGTAAAGAAACCATCTGGATTAGATTCAATGCATTGTATTCAACAGATTGTGAGTAAAAGGCTTCTAATATGAATGCCATTATAATGTTTACACCGAAAAAAAATAGAATTTATCTGGAAATTACTGTTCGCGGCGGAAAAATATAAAACTGGTCGGAATTTGATTTAAATTGGATTAGTAGACTCGGAATTACAACGGGAACAAGTTGTCCTGAAGAGTTGTCTCGAAAAAATGGCCGGAAGGTGGCCCACGCGCCGTGCGTGACGTCGGAACTTCGCTGGAAAATTTTCTTCTGACGGCGAGTGGGGGCTCGTGGAGGGTCTTCTGATAGAGATTTTTTATGGGTTGGTCGCCGGAGGCCGATCTACTTCGTGGTGGTGTTGTTTTTTGCACAACACCGTCGAATAGTGGCTTTTAACTTGCGGCACACCTGTGTTTGCCAGAGACTTCCGGTTGACTGATTTCTCTTCCCGGAGTTGCTGAAATTTATGCACAGCGATAAATCTCTTACGATTGCTCTGATACCATGTGAGAAAGCATGTGAGAAACATATATTATTGATATTCTATTTAACTATAATACAATGTGCCCTAGTTATACGATACATATCATACCCTTATTCTATGTGGGACTAGGACTGATTCATGATATATATACATAACTATCTAACATAGTTTTTTAGCTCTAATGAGCTGAAAGCAACAAGCATGTAAAGTTTGAAAAGCAAAGCACGTATAAAAGATAAGTTGCAATATGAAAAAGCCCATTTCAACAGTCTCGACTCGTATAAACCATGAAATTCTTTTTTGTCTAGAAGAAGTTGCACCAACATGTTATGCATCTGCAACTCCATGTAATGATCCCAGGAACCAAAAAGAAATTGTGATACATGAAAGAACAAAAGGATTTAGAGAAGTGCAACTCACCAAGAGAGTACAAGCGATACCAGTTGACAAGCATATAGCAAAACCATAAAGCCTCTGTTGAGAAGAAAAAAAATGAGCATAGTTGGTCACTAATTACACATATGATAGTGCAGTTAGTGTTCCCGTTCACTTTATGAAAGAATTCAGTATATGTACTGAAGCATCACATTCTGAATACAAACAAATTGAACTCGGCAAGATCTAATCGACCCATAGGATAGTGCAAGTTCCACTATCACAATATCTAGTTCTTCTTGGCTACATCTCACAAAAACCACACATTTTATCTTCTTGAACATCTTCCATGTTGTGCTCATAACGAAGTAGTTTCTTTTTAGCCCATTAGTGATAGTATTAGGGATCCTATTAAAAAGAAGACAGGAACTTTGGAAACCCCAATAAAGAAAATTGCATATTCACAAGTCAATAAACACTACAACCACACGTCTGCATAAAGTTAACAAGTCTGCTCGCTCTTTCACTAGTGATTCGAACTTCCAGGCCCTCTATCTAGCCTATTTGTGAATTCTTTCTTGTCTCTGGTGCCAACCTTACCAGTTTTCTTCATTTTTCCTACATATACTTATGGGTATTATATGGTCAGGATCCTTCAAAGTACTTTAAGAACCAGAAAAGACCATTAAAAAAAATACAAAAGAAAATGCTGTGATTTCATGCACATGTGGCACTATCACAAATGTTGATGTACACTCATGAAGGCTCATCCTAATCTCTGTAAAGATTATTGCCTTTGGCTTAGTTAAGATGGAATAACACTCAAATCTCACTCTCTCCTTCCTCCCTCCCCCCGGCTGCATATTAGAAATCACCAGCTATATGCACTGCATGCTTTCTTCATCCGCTAACTATATCAACCGCATGTTTTTTGTCATATGCTTACTGTATCAACTGCATGTTACTTCCATACCCACTAAAGATTATATATTGTATATTTTAGTGATATCAGTGTCCAAAATAATTAAAGTATTAAACTAGGATTCGGGTTGTTTCCTTTTTAATATGGTAATGTGTCTTATTAATGAGTTATATTAAACAAGGATCCAGTACCATATCACTTCTTGATACGTTACACGTGTTGATCTCAACATCAAATAGTGCAATTCAAACAAATTGACTATGTCATAGTATAATCTTCCCAAGATCATCAAAATAATCAATTTTTCTTCAACTTACCATCCATCCTAATTGAGAAAATCATTCTCGCACCTACAGCGATATTTGCTTTGCTGAATCTTGTAAGGAAGTTGAGAGAGAAGCATATTATGTTTCAAGTGATGGGCTAAGATTGAAAAACTTCTTTTGTACAAGTATCTGCAACGGTCAAAATAATCTAAGGATTTGTACAATACTTAACCATAAATGGGGAAGAAATGAGTCCACGTCTAGGTTCCAACCTCATGTGTTTTCACCAAAAAAAAAAACTTTGAGTAAGGTAAAATAATGTGTTTTCACCAATTTTAAGAATATATATCTTAGCCCTGTGCAAGTGCTTTAACTTTCTAGTAGTCTAAAACAGAGACATCGAAACGTCTGCTCCTGATATCTCTAGATAGAGATATTTCCAGTAATATTCTTCCACTAACAACAGCACTTCATTTTTCAGGCTGCTTAGCTGCATGTCCATTAGAAAAGGTTACCAGTAGACTATTTTCCAATATGCTAAGCAGGCATGACTGCTAGAGGAACTAAGCTGGTGCTACAAAACAGAGCTACAGATTGTGCAATTCCTCGATTATATCTAACACGGCATCTATATCCTGTACAAAAGCTAGGTTGCACCAAAAGGTAGCAAAGAAAAAGCTCTAAGCTTAAGGCTAAGAATGTTTCTCTTGGTGCTTTCAAATTATGGTATTGGAGTACTATTCCAGCAGGATATGTTTTTAGCAGGTAGTATAACTCACCAAGCAGGATAGATCAAGTGAGTTAAAAACAACAGGCTTTTATCGTTGCTAGAGTTTCTAGAATTTCTTCCATTCTTCTAAGTTTTGCTAATTCTAGCTCCACCTTCAAGTCATCAAACACAACGTAATTACAATTAATTATTTCAAAACATAAAAGCATTGAGTTACTTGTACAAATGACTTTACAATGCAGCTATTCGAAAACATTTTCGTTTGTGGCCAAACACCTCAAATCTCAAAAGGAAAAGAAAGAAAGTATTTCTATCTTCCCAAAAGATCAGCCAAACAGGCGATTAGCATCGACCTCTGGATGTCACCAGTTCTAGCTTTTTTGTTTTCCCTTTCTTACATTTTTAATTACAATTTCATAATTTAAATCTGTGTTAATGGACCCCGACTTCTAGTACATCAGATATGCGGACGTGCACATTCAGATATTCCTAGAGTTTTTATCTATTACAAAGGATCCATACTTAGTATCTATTGCCCCCACTCATGTCTTTTCCCATTCACGTAACACAACAATGAATGAAATTATATGTATTTTAGCTCAAAAATACAACCAACCAATCAACATTAGATCATATGAATAAGTAAGTCCATCTCAACCAAAAATTAAAGAGGTATTGATTGTATTTTTAAGATTAAGACAAGATAAATGATCAAAAAACAAAATTAAATCACCCAAATTGCACACCTGTTTGGTAGATAAAGTGCAGTTGCGATTAAAATCATCCATGAAAGATTCCTGCTGAGGAGCTGCTTCTTCATCTTCTACATCCATTCCCACCAGCATTTTCATCTTCTCCAAAGCCTGGTTCATTTTCTCCATTTTTTTTTTCCTTTTTTTTTTTTCTAATCTGATCCACTTCAGTCTACTACTCTATAATTTCTGACCCTTATAAGGGAGTAGTGTGCCCTCCGCGCAGTAGGCTACCTTAATCGTTTGTTGGGAGTCGGGAGATCTACCGGCCTTTTTACTTTTGACCCCTACAATTTTTATAGCAATCCCTTTTACGTTTAAGTGCCCGTACCCATATTAATAAATATATAATTATAAAAAATACATAAATATTATTAGATAATAAAAATAGTGAATGTTGTTTTCAATTAGTTAGCTCTTAAACAAATAAATTTTGTCTCACAAAAGTTTTCAAATGCTTTATTGTGATTTATTAAAACTTATGTGGGAATATCAAATAAAATTATTGTTATATATGTGACATAATAGTTGAAAATAAAATATAAAAATAATTTTATCACAATTCTTCAAATATTTGTTTAATAACACAAATAAAAAGTTGGACCTCCTAAAAAGAACATAAAATGTTGTCATTTGTTGGATTGAACATTAAGAAAAATTAACTATTCATTTACAATAACTTTTTTTTACTATTTTATCCTTAATTTTTCAATTTTTGTATCAATTCAACTCTTAATATATTGTAGTCAATTTGATCCATTAATTGATTTCTTTTATCATGATTTATCTTCTTACGAAAATAAATTTATGTACCTTAAAAGATTTGTCAGCCTAACAAATAATTTTAGTAATATGATGAATTTGAATCAAAAATTGTATTAGATTCTTTTGCTAATTGGTTAATTTAAAAACTTAATTATTTGTATTCAACATTAAAGGGTAAATATTAGTTTTTGTTAATTTAAATTTAAATATTAATATTAATATATCCCAAGTTTAAAATATTTAATTGTTATTATAACTATAGCCGATAAGAACTCCATTTTCTAATAGTAAAAATATTATGGGATAATTTCAGAGATCTCCCTCCAGCTTTAATTTTGTAACACTAACTTCTCTTGTGGTTTGCAATATCACTTTTGTCCCTTATTTTAATTTCATTATAACAATCATTTTGAACCACTTTTTATTAATACAAAGTGATTACAAATTGATTAGTATGTCGTTTTTTAATATTATCCTCTTCTAATTAATTAATCGTATGCATTTCCTTTTTTTTTAAAGAAATTTCTACTTTTACCTATAGTAAAACTCGTGCCCTCTTGAATTTTCGCTCACCGTTGGACAGAAAAATGGCGACTTCATAGGAGATCCAATATATTCGCATACACCAATTTCTTATTTTGGAAAAGTGAGAAAAACACCAATTAATCGACGAAATGTATACTAAGGAAAAAATAAACTATAGTTACTGTATTTTATCATATAAGGTGAAACCGTTTAGTCGTTTTAGAATTCTAATTATTAGGACTTCATACCTAGTTTAATAAGGAAAGGCTTATAAAACTGAAATTTTAGTTAATTCTTGTAACGACCCAGCGGCTCGTTTTGAGCAATTGCACTTCGCTCGGCGGTTTGAGGGCATGTGTAGCTCCGTATGATATTTATGACTTGTGTGTATCGTCGGTTTTGATTTTCAGGTGATCCGGAATTTGATTTGGAAGAATGAATTTCATGTTTGAAGCTTTAAGTTGGAAGAGTTGACCAAGTTTGACTTTTTAGTATTTGACCTCGGATTGGAATTTTGATGGCGCTGTTAGGTTCGTATGGTGATTTTTGACTCGGGCGTATGCCCGTATTTGCACTTGGGTATTTCTAGAAGGTTTTAGCGCTAATTGGCGAAAGATGGAAGGTTGAAGGTTGAAGGTTTGGAAAGTTCATAAGTTTGACCGAGAGTTGACTTTGAGGATATCGGATTCGGATTGTGGTTCTGGTAATTGGAATAGCTTTGTTATGTCATTTGGGATTTGTGCGTAAAATTTGAGTTCATTCCGAGTTGATTTGATATGTTTGAGCACAAGTTTTGAGAGTTGAAAGATTCAAAGTTCATTATGATTGATTTTGAGGCGCGATTCATGATTTTAATATTGTTATATATGATTTGAGGCCTTCAATTAGGTCTGTGATAGGTTATGGGACTTGTTGGTAGGTTCGAACGGGGTCCCGAGGGGATCTGGCGTATTTCCAATTGAATTCGGACCATTTGTCTTCATGTTTTCACTAATGGTTGTTGTTGGTTTCTGTTGCCTCGATTGTCCTTCGCGATCACGAATATGGGGATGCGATCGCATATAGCAAAATTTGGAGTTGGCTACTTTTTTCATCACGGGTGCGATTAGGTTGATGGGTTCCCGTAGGGCTGTGTGAGTTACTATAAGCGTTCGGTATGAGGAATTGCAGTCGCGTTGTGTTGAGATTGGGCAACTCAGAGTTGGAGAGTTCTTCAACGCGATCGCATTATATGGGACGGAAAAGTTTGGCTCTATACCTCCTAAAAATAACATAGTGAGATATTGTCATTTGTTGGATTGAACATTAAAAAAAATAACAATTCACTTACAATAGTTCTTTTTACTATTTTATCCTTAATTTTTCAATTTTTTTATAAATTTGACTCTTAATATATTGTAGTCAATTTGATCCATTATCTGATTACTTTTATCATGATTTATCTTCTTGCGAAAATAAATTTATGTACCTTGTCGTGCCCCTTTTTTTCTTCGCGGAGTCCGAGTTTCGACATTTTTGGGACAACTCATTTCCTTTTGGGAAAGGGGTATAAAAATTGAAGAGTCGTCACCTAACTGATTTAAGGCGCTTTAGGGACCTAATGCAAATAACTCATGAAAACAGGTTTACATTACCAGAGATTGGGTAAGGGCTCGAAATTACCTTGAGGGGAAGGTGTTAGCCACCTCTCGAGGTCCACAACAGTGGGTCCCGGCCAAACTCATTTTTTGAATTAGTCATTAAGGAAATAAAGCAATTTAAACACATAAGGATTAAAAACAGGCATAATAGGGTCCTAGTTTTATTAGCCTATAGTCACTTCTGTGCAATACCTGGTAAACTTTCCTCAATTAGAGGTGTTACGCGTGGCATTAGCGCACATGTCATCATATCCCTTACTACCCAATTACCATCCCCTTAGTGGTTATATAAGCGATTCTAATTAAATGTACTCTATGCGTGCATTACTTGTCCCATACTTATGGTCCTGGAGGTGTTTAGGACTTCTAGCTAAGGTGGATCTAGACTCTCCTAAGGTGCTTAAAAGGAGAAAATCTAAGCGACAAGCAAAACAAATAGAATTTTCAGATAAAGGAACAATTAAAGGCTCACTTTTACCTCCATAAATAAATAGGCAATTGCACGTCTCAAACAACAGTATTTCAAACACTTTAAAAAGTCCTATAGCAAGATATCTAGGTGAGCACAAAGCAGAGTGTATGCAATTTTTATTAAAGTGAGGCAGTAGACACCTAATCATTTTGCCTACTAATTTTAGGGCTTGTTGAAGCTGGGCAGTTCACAAACAGTTAAACAAAGCACAGTTTTACAGTTGCAAATTTTTAGTTGTCCTACAGGCTTGCCTAGGCGTGGATCAGAGATGTCCTATGAACATGATTTCTAGTGGATAATCAGAGCTATAATAAACCAACTAACAATTTTAAGCAGGTAGTTTGGTTCATTATGTCCTATAGGCATGCTGTCTAGGTGCTGAAAAATAATCATAAGCATTACAGAACTGGTTTTATATATTTATCTCTATATGATATCTAGGTGTTGAGACCGCTTTTATACTTATTTCTTATAGGCATGATTGCTACTGATTTTATACGATCTATATATAGGCGTGGTATTTAGGCGAGTGCAATAAAAGTCCTAAAACATAGTTTCTAATGCACATAGGAGAATTTTATGACTATTAGGCAGAATTAATAACAACCTAGTGACAGGATGAGCATGAAGAATTTGAGAAGTGGAAGTTTAGAACAAACGATATGATGAACTTATAAGCATGTTTTCTAGTGCACATAATAATCATATAAGCATAGTTTCTAATGCAGGTAGATAATCATAATAGTCCTAAGAGCATGATTTCTACCTGATTTCCCCACAATATATATATATATATATAAAAGTCTCTCCCATTTTACTAATTGTCACGACCTGAATTTCCCACCGTCGGGACCGTGATAGCACCTAACATTGAACCCGCTAGGCAAGCCAACGTGAATGTTTAATTTACTTTACTCTTTCATTATTAACAGATAATGGTGAAATGCAAACCAACAGAAATGAAAATACGAATTAAAGTAAAGTCTTATAACTTAATTTAATACCGTTACGAATTTCACAATACCAACCAAGAATTTTGGTGTCATAAACTCACGGATTGTCTATGAATAATACATATAAAGATCTGAATGAAATAAGTACATCTATTTCTGAAATAACTAGAACAGAATACAAATGAAGTAGAAGGGGACGCCAAGGCCTGCGGACGCCTGCAGCACTACCTCGGTGTCTCCACGTGGAATGAAGGCAGCCACCTCACTCTAAGGTCCGTAGGGTCCTGTACTGGGATCTGCACAACAAAAATGTGCAGAGTGTAGCATCAGTACAACCGACCCCATGTACTGAGTAAGTGTCGAGCCTAACCTCGGCGAAGTAGTGACGAGACTAGGACACGACAACCAAAACAACCTGTGCAGTTTAATAATATACGGAAAAAATAATAACAATAATAATTGAGCAGGTAAGTACAAAGAAAAAGGGAACATGCTGAGGGGGAAAAAAATGAAATACTGGAAATAACAGAATAAGACAACAATTCAAATATCAACCTTAACAGCAGAAAATAGCAACACAAAGGAAATAGTGCACAGCATCACCCTTCGTGCTTTTACTCTCCTCCTCACCAAATAGTACATGCAAATGCACGGCATCATCCTTCGTGTTTTTACTCTCATCCTCACAATAAATCAATAGAAACGGCACGACATCACCTTTCGTGCTTTTAATATCATAATATGGCACGACATCACCCTTCGTGCTTTCACACTCTTTCAAAATATCATACACGGCATCACCTTTCATGCTTCACACTCTTCCTCATCCAAACCATATCAAAAACAACAATCCGGCAAGGAAATTCCACAATAAGAACAACAATAATAAAATCATAACGTCCCGGCAAGGGAACCACAATAGAATCAATACCATCCCGTCAAGGGACACAGCTATAACCAATCTCACTTAGTACATAACTTCACATAGAATTTCTCAACTGATACCAACACTCAACACTAATCAACCTCAAGAATTTCTACCAATATGAATAACCACAAAATGAAACTCAAGTAATAATCAATGAAAACCACATAATTCACAATGTTCGACTCACGGGCATGCTTGACACCAACGTATAGGTACTCGTCACCTTACCTATACGTTGAACATGATATTAACACATAGAAAATAGAACACAACACCTATTCCCTCAAGCTAAGGTTAGGCCAAACACTTACCTCGAATTCCACGACCAAACTCAAGCCTCGATTACCGCTTTTTCTTTTGAATTTGACTCCAATTAACTTGTATCTAGACATATTTAACTTAATAACATCAATAAATGCTAAACAATTCAATCCCAACACTTAATTATAGGTTTTATATCATTCTTCCCAAAAAGTCAAAAATCGACCGCGGGCCCGCTTGGTCAAAACACAAGGTTCAGACCAAACTCCGATCACCCATGAGCCTGAATATCTAATTAGTTTCGGAATCCGACCCCAAAACGAGGTCTAAATTCCAATTATTCAAAAAGCCCTAACTCTACCCAAATCCCCAATTTTCTACCCTTAAGAACATGATTTAGGCCTATAAATCTAATGGATGATAACGGAAATTGAAGAAAACGAGTTTAAGAACACATACCTATGGTTTTGTGGTGAAATCCCCCTTCAAATATTGCCCAAGTTCGAGTTTTAGTGAAAAAGTTATGATATTTTGAAGAAGTCCCGTTTTGCTACTGTTTTTTAAAAGGCTGGGCAAATGTGCTATGCGTGCGCGACCAAGACTGTGCGTTTGCGTAGGCTTCCCCTCCCCTTCCCTTCGCGTTCGCGTCAAAAGGGATGCGTTCGCACAGTGTAAATGATGCCCATCCCCCAACCCCTTCCTATGCTATGCGATCGCGACTGACCTGGTGCGTTCGCGTAGAGTAAAATACCAAGGCTCCGCGTTCGCACCCAGGTCTGTGCGTTCGCACAGTGTAAACCAGCCCTCTTCCCCGTTTGTGCATTGCGTTTGCATGGGTTACCATGCGTTCGCATAGATTAATTACCTGGACACCAGCAAACAACATTTACACCAGATTTCTAAGTCTAAAAACACTTCGGCGCCTATCCGAAACTCACGCGAGCCCTCGGGGCTCCAAACCAAACATATACACAACCTCAAAAACATCCTACGGACTTGCTCGTGCGATCAAATTGCCAAAATAACATCTTAAACAACGAATTTAGCATAGAAATCAAAGAAAAATCTCAAAACTTCCAAAGTATCAAATTTCACAACTATGGGTCCGA
The DNA here is from genome assembly GCA_005239495.1 of Nicotiana undulata. NCBI lineage: Eukaryota > Viridiplantae > Streptophyta > Magnoliopsida > Solanales > Solanaceae > Nicotiana > Nicotiana undulata. Next base: position 14,395 of record ML292844.1, on the reverse strand, counting down.
ATCATGTCAAACGACCTCCGTTTCTTACCAAATTTTATAGACACAACTTAAATATCACATTGAAACTGTACCGGGCTCCGGAACTAAAATACGGGCCTGATACCATAAATTTCAAATATAATCAAATTTCCAAAAAAAAAAAAACTCATATATTTTCAGAGAAACAATTTCTTTCAAAAATTCTTTTCTCGGGCTTGGGACCTCGGTATTCGATTTCGAGCATACGCCCAAGTCCCATATTTTTGTACGGACCCTCCGGGACCGTCAAATCACGGGTCCGGGTCCGTTTTCCCAAAATGTTGACCGAAGTCAACTTAAATCAAAATTTAAAGGCAAAAATTAGCTTTTCTCAGTTTTTCATATAAAAGCTTCCCGGCTATACGCCCGAACCGCACACGTAAAATGAGGTGAGATAAAAGAAGGTTTTCAAGGCCTCGAAACACCGTTTTGACTTATAAAACAAGGGATGACCTTTTGGGTCATCATATTAATATCCCAATGTCTATTTTACAAGAATTATTTAGTACATACCATACGATAAATGAATTACATAAAAAATAATGCTATACTATAGGGAGCCTGGATAGGACCAAAGTAAACCTGGAAAACCATGCCTTCAACCAAGTCCAAAGTACCAATATCTCATAGTGTCCAAGAGGGTATCCTGGTGCGTCAAAGTTCCCAAGGGCCTCAGGGGACTCCGGGCAATGCTCACACCAAGACCCTTTAAGGAAAGACAACTTTTTGTGCAGTGTGGAAGGGCCAGCCCCAGTGTGTCAGAGTTCAGAGGAGTCTCATGGACTCCTAGGCAGTGCTCACACTAGAGGGGCAGGATCCTAAATATTCTAAGAGTAGGAGTGGAAGATAGTGCTTGAAAGAGTAGAAACAGTTTTAGGAAAACAGTTCAGAAGTGAAAACAATTCAGAGGTGAAAACAGTTTAGAAGTGAAAACATCATAGAAGTGAAAAAAAGAGTTTAGAAACATTTGAAACAAAGGTTCAGCAAACCAACAGCAAACAGAACATAGTCACAAAGTCTCAAAGCAAAGACTCACATTACCCATATTCAACTTAGTTTATTAGTTAACCTTATGTGAGCATATAACATGCTGAGAACAAGCAATTACACAGAGAGGGGAGCAGGGGTTGGTAACATAGGAATCCTGAATCAGGAGCACATAGAAACATGGTGGAAGGAAAACATGCTGGTTAACATGGACATAGAGCAGGCAGGGGTAGATTGGCATTCATAACATTCACCAGGACATAGCCCACTGATTTAGGATCTTAAACATGAAACACATAAGTCTAACAGCCATACCTAAACATGTTGAAACTTAAACACAGAAATAAACATGTTGATCTAGAGCAATAAACAGGAAAGATTAAAACCTAAACACAGAAGTAAACATGTTGTTTTAAAGCAATAAACAAGAGAGATTGAAACTTAAACAAAAGTAAACATGCTGATTAAGGTGATAAACAGGAAAGAGACAGGGTTAAACACAGTAGTAGACATGCTAATTGAAATATAGAAGAGGCATGGATTCAACAAAAGTAAAGCAACGGATGAGAGAGCGTATGTTCATGCTTCATATTATAATATACGACATTAGGAATAGAAACATACCAGTTAAAAGAAGCAAACAGAAGGTGAAAGTAGGCAGGATTCAGTGGTTTAACCTTGGCTTTCAGCCGGCTAGACAGTATAGTAAACACAAGTAGCGAGAAGAACAGAGCAAAGTTTGTGTGTGAGTGTGTTTGTGAACTACTGTTCGTTTTTGAAGAATCAAAATGAGAGTGTATATATAGCATTTAGTGAGGTAATACAAATAAGGTAAAAACATTTAGAGTTCATAAATAAGGCAAGTAAATATAATCAATCCATTAATTGGGGCTAAACCCAACTAATTTGCACAAACAGAGTCCGGGAAGGTCACATTAGCACAAGGAGAATCAATTGCCAGCCCTGATTGGGACTCAAATAAGGTAAACAAATCACTTATTGACCATAAATTAACTAATTAGTCGGAATAAAGCAAGTAATACCAATTAAAGGTCACAAATAAGGAAGGTAAGTAAAAATCCCAGAAAATATTGATTTTAACAGGAAAAAATTATTCAAATCCCTAATAGAAATCAATCAGTATATTGGGTTGACAGAATAAACAAATAACGAAAGAAAATTGAAGAAATCAGTGCAATAACAAAACATGACCTAGGCTTTAAGAGTATTCACGGAAATCAACCAAACCAGTAAAGAAATAATTAGATTCAACACTTGAAAGTTAGAAAAATCTTTTTGAAGAAACTTAGGATGAACCCTAATTTCAGAAAAAGTAAATGGAATCGAAATAGTTAACCAAAACAGAAGATTTTTTAGGGAAAGTACCAAATAACACTCGAATCGTTTCAGATCTATAAAGATCTGAACAGATTCAAGTAGTCGTAAAACTAGGGTTTTCAAAAATAACAGAGATGAAAGAAACTCGATCAAAAGCCATAGATTCAAACTAAAAATAGGAGAAAACCAGTAATCACAAACGAGAATGGCCATAGACAGGCCTGTAAACAAGTTTCGGACTAAAATCAAGCTGAATCTCTTTGAGATTCCCTTAGGAGTCCATGTAATCAGGCAACCAGAAAGTGTAGAAGGTCGGTAAGGGCCGGAAAATACATAGAAGCTCCATAGACGGGAGTTTTTCCAGTGACGACGATTAGGGTTTAGGGAGTTACTGAGAGAGAAGGGGAGGGGTTAGGGGGAAACGATGACGGCGGAAGGAAAAAGAATGAGGGGGTTTGGGTTAGGATTAAAAATGGTAAGAAATAATGTGGACCGTTGATCTTACATATCAACAACCACGATTAGGCGGGGTCTTAGGGTCGGGTAGGTATAGGATTGGGCCTGGGGTGAATTGGGCTAAGTTTTGAGGGGTTTGGGCTGGTATAATGGGGTTAGGTCCGAAAATTAAAAGGGATTCTTGTTAAATACATAATTAATTAATAAAATAATTTGTAAAAATAATTAACAAATTGTAAAAAATGAATTTCATGCATAAAAAATGTTTTAAAACAATTATTCAATATTTTAAAAATAGAAAAATCAATTTTCTGGTAAAATAATGTAATAATGCATACATGAGCTATTATTGCAAAGTTATTGCAGTTATAACCCAAAAATGCAAAAAATGGCTATTTATAAAATAATTAAAGCTTAGTATAAATATACATGGTAAAATTAAGCCATAAAATTGTTATAAAATCATTTGTAATGCAATTAGTAATTATTTATATAATAAAACACTGGGATAAATTAATTAAAAATCCCTAAAAATGCAGAAATTATGAAAAAAATATTAATTGATGGTAATGCATTGTTTTGAAGGTATAAATGCATTTTGAAAATATTATAGGGAAAAATTGAGTATCAACAGAGCTGCCCCTCTTTACCCGAGAAGGATGAAAGAGTTGTCGGGTAAAGACATGATGGCCAATTTTGACCGAGTAGGGTGATTTTGAGAGAATTAGGCCGCACTCTGGTTCTTGAGCTGCCTACATATCCCTGGTTTTACAGGAATCAGGCCGTGTGCAGTTCTGGATTCATCGGCGAAATATACCGATGAAGTTAACACAAAGACGGACACAAGATTTTGGGATAGGTGAAAAGGTTGCGGTCAAGTTTGAGATAGTATGAAAGAGCTGGAGTAGGTTGCTCCTATTGGGGTGACGGTTGCTCGTCGGGTTATCTGCGAGTAAAACACGCACTACAAGCATATATCTTCGCATAAATTTAAATGTGATGCAATTCCCTTCAGACCATGAGAATCGTCTTTGGACGGTTGAAGATGACGTCCTTAGACCATGATGTCCCGGGCCATGAGTTGTTTAGTGAGGGATTCGCATGCCATGAAATGATGTTCTCGGGCCATGGAAATGGTGCCTCCGAACCATGACGCCTTTGAATAATGATATGCGAGTTTGAGAGATCCTCAGGCCATGACATGGTGTCTTCCGGCTATGAGGACGATGGTTGGCGATATTTCAGCTCATGATATGCAAAGACATGATGCTAGGAGCAACAAGACATGGCTTAATCTTGTATGAAGTTGAGAGCAGAGCTTAGCCATCAAGAAGAGAAAATAGATAGTGCAAGGGAGACAATGCTTAGAAGGCAATGCTTATCCTTATGCAAATAGAGAGGCAGGGCTTAGCCTCATGCAAGATTTGGGACAGGGCTTAGTCCCAGCAAGTAGAAGGCAATGCTTAGCCTTATGCAAATATGGAGGCAGGGCTTAGCCTCATGCAAGATTTGGGATGGGGCTTAGTCTCATGCAAATTGAAGGCAAAGCTTAGCCTTATGCAGATAGAGAGTCAGGGCTTAACCTCATGCAAGATTGAGACAAGGCCTAGTCTCATGCAGGAAGAGGAAATGCTTAGCTTATGCAAATATGGAGGCAGGGCTTAGCCTCATGCAATATCGAGACAAGGATTAGTCTCATTCAGGAAAAGGCAATGCTTAGCCTTATGCACATATGGAGGCACGGCGTAGCCTCATGCAGGATTTGGGACAAGGTTTAGTCCCATGCAAGGTTTGGGACAGGGCTTAGTCCCATGCAATAGAATAAATAGCAGATGATAGCAGAGTATTTATTAGCTAGAAGTGAGTTTGGTATCTTTGTTGTTATGAAGATTGTGATTCCAGAGTAAGCGTATTCCTTGTTCCTGCATTCAAAGAAAAATCAGGAGTTTTGTGAGGGGGAGGTCGGTTCGTGCCTCCATCGGCTTGCTTGACTTGCTTTGCTCGTTCTGAAGATCCTGTTCAAATCATTGGGGGTAGCGTTTGCTAAACAGAGTTATTTCAAAAGCAAGCATGCATAGTTTTCAAAGACATAATAAAGGTATATTTTTTTAGAAATTGGTTAGATGAACTAATGACTGTGACACGATCAGAGACATTGCGACTTCTCTTGCTGTAGAATTTTGAGGGTCCTTCTCAAAATTGTGCCCCGGTTAAATTGACATCATTTCAGACTGCTCTATATGTTGCGATCAACTAAACTTGCTTCGGAATTTTGAGGGTTCTCCTCAAAACTCTGCCCCAGTTTCTGATTGTGGGGAGAAATAGAAATTTTATTGAATTATGACCGAACCCACAGGGTTGCCTATGTATCCCCTCTTAAACGGGAATCAGGTCGAGCGTAGTTCAATTTACATTACTTGCAGAAAACATAAAGAGTTACACATAGTATTGCTTGACTGCATCTGAGTTTATGGTTTTGGCCAGACTTCTCCGTCCATTTCTGCAAGTATGAGGGCTCCTCCTGTCAATACTATGTGAACCATGTAAGGACCTTGCTAGTTAGGAGAGAATTTCCCTTTGGCTTCATCTTGATGCGGAAAGATATTCTTCAACACCAGCTGCCCTGGTGTGAACTGTCTCGGCTTGACTCTTTTGTTGAAGGCTCTGGACATTCTATTCTGATAAAGTTGCCCGTGACATACTGCATTCATCCTCTTTCCTTCTATGAGGTCCAGCTGCTCATACCGGCTCTTTATCCATTGTGTGTCGCTGAGCTCAGCTTTTTGTATGATCCTCAAAGAAGGAACCTCTACTTCAGCGAGAATAACAACTTCAATACCATAAACCAGCAAGTAGGGTGTTGCCACGGTTGATGTATGGACTGTGGTACGGTATCCTAGCAAAGCGAACGATAGCTTCTCGTTCCACTGTTTGTGATTTTCTACCATCTTTCTCAGTATCTTCTTGATATTCTTGTTGGCGGCTTCTACGACTCCATTCATTTGAGGTATATATGTTGTGGAATTCTTGTGCTTGATTTTGAAAGTCTCGCACATGGTTTTCATCAGATCACTGTTGAGATTTGTGGCGTTGTCAATGATGATGGACTTTGGAACTCCGAACCGACAAACAATCCAGCCGCGGACAAAATCCGCAACGACCTTCTTAGTCACTACTTTGTAAGATGCTGCTTCGACCCATTTGGTGAAGTAATCTATGGCTACCAAAATAAATCAATGCTTATTTGAGGCAGTGGGCTCGATTGGACCAATGACATCCATTCCCCAGGCGGCGAATGGCTAAGGTGAGCTTGTTGCATTGGGCTCATTTGGCGGCACTTTTATCATATCTGCATGTAATTGTCATTGGTAGCACTTTTGGACGTACTGAATGCAATCTGTTTCCATGGTCATCCAGAAATAGCTAGCCCTTAGTATCTTTTTGGCCAAGACAAAGCCGTTCATATGCAGGCCACATGTCCCGACATGTATCTCCTCAAGCAGCCTAGAAGATTCCTTTTCGTCGACACACCTCAATAGTCCCAAATCAGGAGTTCTTCTATATAGGGTTCCCCCGTTGTGGAAGAAATTGTTGGACAATCTCCGAAGCGTGCTTTTCTGAGTATGGTTTGCATGCTCTAGGTATTCGCCTTTTGCCAAATATTCTTTGATATCGTAGAACCAAGGTTTCCCGTCTGTTTCTTCTTCAACATGAGCAAAATATGCCGGCTGACTATGGATCCTTACTAGGATATGATCAATGAAGTTCTTGTCTGGATGTTGTATCATTGATGGCAAAGTGGCCAGTGCATCAACGAACTCATTCTGAATCCTAGGAACATGCCGAAACTCTATCTTCGTGAACCTCTTCTTCAATTCCTGCACATGGTGCAGATATGGCAATATCTTGGAATTCTTGGTGGCCCATTTTCCTTGTACCTGGTGCACAAGCAAATCTGAATAACCGATTACCAACAGCTCCTGAATATTCATGTCGACGGCCATGTTGAGTCCTAGTATGCAAGCTTCATACTCCGCCATGTTGTTGGTGCAGGGAGATCTGAGTTTTGCAGATACCGGATAATGTTGGCTAGTTTTCGATACTAAGACAGCTCCAACGCCGACTCCTTTGAAATTTTCCGCTCTGTCAAAGAACATTCTCCACCCATCGTAAGACTCAACAATGTCTTCTCCTACGAACAGTACCTCTTCATCGGGTTTTCAGGGTTTCGTATTCTCCTTCCACAAGGTTTTCAGCAAGATGATCAGCTAGTGCCTGTCCCTTGACTGCCTTCTGAGTTACATAGACAATGTCGAACTTGCTTAACAAGATTTTCCACTTAGCCAGCTTGTCGGTTGGCATGGGTTTCTGAAAGATATACTTCAAGGGATCCATCCTTGATATGAGATATGTTGTGTAAGCACATAAGTAATGCCTCAGCTTGTGAGCTATCCAGGTCAGAGCGCAATAGGTACATTCCAGGAAGGAGTACCGTGCTTCATACAGAGTGAACTTCTTACTCAGGTAATAGATATCCTGTTCTTTTCTCCCCGTCTTGTCGTGCTGCCCTAGGACACAATCGAAAGCTCCATCTAGTACTGCGAGGTAGAGTAGCAATGGTCTACCTGCCTCTAGCGAGACCAAGACTGGTGGTGTCGATATGTACTCCTTGATCTTGTCGAAAGCCTTTTGACAATCTTCAGTCCAATTGGTTGCAGCGTCCTTCTTTAACATCTTGAAAATTGGCTCACATATAATTGTGGATTGGGCTATGAATCGGCTGATGTAGTTTAGCCGTCCTAGAAAACTCATTACATCCTTCTTACTTTTTGGTGGTTGTAACTCTTGGATGGCTTTGGCTTTTGACGGATCCAATTCTATCCCTCGGCGGTTGACGATGAATCCCAATAGCTTTCCAGCAGGAACTCCGAATACATATTTTGCTGGGTTCAATTTCAGGTTGTACTTCTGCAATTTGTCGAAGAATTTCCTCAAGTTTGTTATATGATCCGTGGATTTCTTGGATTTAATGATGACATCGTCCACATACACCTCGATCTCCTTATGTATCATGTCATGAAATATAGTAGTCATGGCCCTCACGTAGGTGGACCTAGCATTCTTTAGGCTGAACGACATCATCTTATAGCAGTACACCCCCCAAGGTGTAATGAAAACGGTTTTCTCAGTGTCCTATTCGTCCATCTAGATCTGATGGTAACCGGCGAAACAATCTACGGAGGACTGGAGTTCATGCTTGGCACAATTGTCGATTAAGATGTGTATGTTTGGAAGTTGGAAATCATCCTTTGGGCTGGCTCTGTTGAGATCCCGATAATCGACATAGACTATGACCTTCCCATCCTTCTTCGGAACTGGCACGATGTTGGCTAACCAAGTTGGGTATTCATCCACCCTGAGGACCTTGGCCTTGATATGCTTGGTAACCTCCTATTTGATTTTCAGACTCATATCAGGCTTGAATTTCCTGAGTTTCTGCTTCACTAGTGGACACATTGGATTTGTGGGCAATTTTTGAGCCACAATGGATGTACATAATCCGGTCATATCGTCGTATGACCGTGCAAATATGTCCTCAAACTCCTTCAAGAACCGAGTGTATTCTTCTTTTTTTAATGGCGACAAGTGAATGCTGATGCGAGTCTTCTTGACAGTTTTAGAATCTCCCAAGTCGATTAATTCAGTTTCGTCCAAGTTGGACTTAGGCTTGTTCTCAAAGTCCTCTACTTCTCTGACGATTTTCTCGGGTATGACATCCTCTTCTTCCGAATCACTATCCTTTTGTTGTGTTGCCTCATTACATGTCACAGTTGCCGGTTCATCGAGATAGGAAATAGTAATGCTGTATAGATAAAGATATGAGAGAAAATGGTAATAATAAACATCAATTCATTTAAAATATCAAACAAATGTGATTTTTCAATAATTAAAACAGCATTTTGGAACATTGGAAATATTATTTAAAACAAAAAGGGAAATCGTCATTTTTTTCTCAGAAAATAAAATAATGACGTTCAGCCTTGCTACCCCGGGACTCGTCGAGCCCTGGATGGTCGGACAGTCTAGATTTTGAGGAATAATCCTCTCTCCACAGCTCGGATGGTAGGGCATTCCTCCTCCTCCTCCCCCTCCTCAACAATTACACAGTAATCCATGTCATCATCTTCCAGGAATAGGTTCCTCAAGGCGGCCAATGCTTCTTCCTCCTCTGATCCACATATGATGTCGATCTATTGGAAATTCTGACTCAGGTGCGGTATGGGTTGATCAAGTGGATAGTACGGACCACGCCATGGTGGTGACTAGTCTTGATACTCTTACCAGGTGTATTGATATCCCAGCCCCAAAGTGGTACCATGGCGCTTCAGTTGTATTTTCTTGGAGATGCCCTGAAGATTTTTACCAAGACCATTGGCAGGCTCATACCCTCTCTAATTCATCATGCTTGCTATCTTGCTATCCCACCACTTATCTTTGTCGATCGCGTTGACCCGCTCGATATGATGGTATGTCTCTCCACCTAGCCTTCTTCTATTTTCAACCATCGGGATGGTCTGGCGAGTGTAAATGGGGTTGCTCCCATCTCCATCGATAATTACTTCTTGGTGGTTCCACTCGAACTTCACTTCCTGATGCAAGGTTGACGCTACAGCCCCAACGACATGTATCCATGGTCGTCCCAATAACAGATTGTATGATGTAGATATGTCCAGTACGTGGAACTCGACGTCAAACCATGTAGGCCCCATCTGCAGACAGAGATTAATCTCTCCAATGGTATCTCTCTGAGACCCGTCAAATGCCTTCACATTCATAGTCCCTTCTCGTATTTCATACAGGCCTTTGCCTAACCTCTTCAGTGTTGTCAATGGGCAAACATTGAGACTGGATCCCCCATTGATCAGAACTCTGGCAATGAGATTGTCCTCGCATTGTACTGTAATGTGTAGTGCCCTGTTGTGATTTAGACCCTTGGGTGGCAGCTCGTCCTCGTGGAAGGTGATTTTGTGGCTTTCCAGCACCTGCCCCACCATATTGGCCATTTCTCCACTAGTGATGTTGTTAGGTACATATGCTCCACTCAACACCTTTAAGAGATCATGGCGCGCCCCCTTTTCCCTTAAGCGGAGATCGGGTTTATGACATTCTGACAACTCCTTTTAAAGGAAGAGGGTTAAAAAAAGAGTCGCCACCTAACGATATTTAAGGTGCGTTAGGGCACCTAGAGTGATTAACTCATGAGACTAGTTTGCATTACCAGAGATTGGGTAAGGGCCTGAAATTATCCCAAGGGGAAGGTATTAGGCACCCCTCAGGATCCACAACTGTGGTTCCCGGCCAAATGGTTTTCGTGAATTTGTACAATAATAGCAAGTAATGGCTCAAATAATAGGGGATTTCAAATAAGCATTGGAATTATTAACTCTTGAAAGAACTAATAAAACATTTGAGAGAAAGACATCCTAGGTTTGAAACAATATGGATCACATCAATGCAATACCCGATAGACACTCCTCAGAGAGGGGCTACATGTGGTATTAGCGCATCGGTCATCATATCCATATTCTACCCTTTCCCACTCTGTGAAGGTAATTAAAGCGTGTGTTGGTCATGAACTCTATTGCGTGCTATTACCCGTCCCATCCTATCAGTCCCGGAGGAGGTTAGGACTACTATCCTAAGGGAGGTACTAAGCTGACCCCTAGGTTTAAAGGACAAAATTCTAAGCGACGAGCAAAACAATTAGGACTGCAAACATGGGAAAACGCATAGAGGCAAATATGAAGCTCAAATACTCCTCCACAAGTTATGCACATAATTAGCACGACTCAAACACAAGTAAGGTCTTTTAACTTCAGAACCTAAGGCATGATATCTAGGCGAGAATGCAATAGCGAGACAATTTTGTTACTAATTTTTAGAGAAGGAATTGTACCAGTTTCTGAATATTGATTTTAACCTGTTATTAGCCAAACGATATGCATAAAGAGATCTACTTTCAGTTTTAACAAGTTTAATACCTAAGGCTTGCCTAGGCGTACCAAAAACTGCTCTAGTTATACTTTTCTAAGTGTCCAATTTTTTAGAAAATAGTTGTTAAGAAGGGGTAAGTCTGTTTTAATCTTTAACCAGGCTAAGGGATGGGTGTTAAGCGAATATGAATGCAATCCTAAAAGGGCATGGTATCTAATGCAAACAAGGTGCAGGATGATGCAAGACCTATACATGATGTTCTAAATACATGAGCGTTTCAGCGTCAGAACGTGTTTTAGAAGGATCTATTTATTAACACATTTGATTTAAAGCAGAATGCAGCAGTTTCACAGATAACCAATTCTTTGTTAGTTTGCTGAGCCTAATACATGATTTTCTAGGTGTTCGTAGCAATGTATACAGTGATGCAAAGTATGTTCTAACACATGATTTTGGCATGAATGACATGAACATGCTAAAAACAATATCCTAAGGAACATGATTTCTAATGCAAGATGGATGGTTGTTAATGTTATCATTTATCCTAGAAAAGCAGGATTTCTAAGGTGATGCAATTATGGCAGATAAGAATGTTGAAGTAGTATTATTGTGACAACCATTACTATAAACAGGATTTCTACATGTAATGGAATGCTGAGTGCAGTAAAGCTGGGAAACATGATATGTATGACATGCTTATTGTGCCTAGACATGGTTACTATTGCACACATAAGGAAAGTAAATCCTATAGGCATGATCTCTACATGTGCCTATACTAAGTATGCATACCCCACCCATTTCACTATCCAACCCCAGAATCGTTTTTACAATCAGTTATTACAGACCAGTGTTGCACGAATTACATAAGTAAATAAGAAAATTAAGAAGTTACACTATAGGGAGCCTACGAATAGGTCCAAGTCTCCAGGTCCTTAATGCCATATGCCATAACCTTTCAAAATCCGGGTGTGTTAGAGTTCCTAAGGACCTCGGAGGATCCCAGGCAGTGCTCACACCCAGGTACCCTATCCAAGAGGGAGTAAGTGCAGTGTGGGAATGCCAGCCTTGTGTGTCAGAGTTCAATGGGTACTCAAAGGGTCCCCAAAGCAGTGCTCACACGAAGGGGGCTGAACTTAAGAAACTAGGAGTAGAGTGAGGTGTGCTCATAGTTTAGGAAGTTTAAGTAAAACAGTGTTGAAAAATATTTTAAGAGAGGAAGGACTTTAGTAAAGATCAGCCTTTTCAGAACAAAGGTTCAATTGACGAAAAAGTTTACCAACTCAAAACAAAACAAAGCCAGCATCACATAAAGGACCCAGGGTGGTCCAGCAATCACAAACAAGGGGAGAGGTTTGAGGGACAAATACACAGTCTGAGAAGCAGGCAGCTTTACACATAGATACGTAATCAAAGGGTTTCTAAGGGTTCAATGGAAGTCAGGGATATGACTAAGTGTCAAATTAGAGCAACATATCAACCAAAACACTGACATCATGATTGAATTTAACATATTGATCATAGGCATGGAGATGCATATAAAGAATAGAGGCTGAGTGCAAAGAGACACATTGATCATTCAAAGTAAAGTGAAAATAGACATGTATAAGAGATTCAAGATTCTAAGTGCATGTTGAACAACAGAACCACAAGTAGAAATATACAAGAAATACAAGGAACTAAACTATTAATAGAAACATATTGGTTTAATGACTGAAGCTTAAATCAGAACATACCAGTATGATGAAGAAAACAATCATGCAGGAAGAGATAGGAGATGCACAGTAGTCAGCCTTGGCTTATAGCCGGCTCACTTAAAGTAATAGCAAATAACACAGAAGAGAGAGTGAAGAGAGTATGAAGCTCTTTTGTTGTGAAGGGAGTGCACAAATCAGTTTTTGCATCTATGTCTATGTGTCTGCGTGATGAATGAGTAGAGTGTATATATAGTTCTTAAAACGAGTACAGAGTAACATAATTATAGAAATAGTACCTATTAAAATCAATCAGAGGTCTGGACTCCCTTCAATCAAGGAGTCATGATTCAAATGGGTGTAAATTGTATCAAAATAAGGAAAGAATCACTTAGAAAGCTGTTTATACCATAATAGGAGTAGTAAAGAATGTGGCATGTAATAAGGTCAAGTACATAGTATCTCAAGTAAAGAAAATATATACTGAGTGCATTTATATGGTAAAAAGCATAAGTCAATTCTAGAAAATAGTCAAAGAATCACGGATGGGACTAAATCATAAGGAGTCATTATTAGCTAAAGAAATTATCTCATATGATTGGAATACCACACAGGAAAATAATCTCAGTATACAGAATAAACAATTGGTCTAGGTTCAGAAAGTCCTAGTTAAAATCGATTAAACAGTAGAATTAATCAAATAAGGCAAGTGAATAACTCATGGGTCAAAATCAGTAGTGTATCACCTTAAGGGATTGTAAAGGATACTAATCTGGGGGAATCAAGGATTCAAATAAGGCCAGTATCCTGTCACGACCCAAAACCGGTTCAGGTCGTGATGGCACCTAACGGCGAGGTTAGGCAAGCCAACGTACAACTATAACAATAAAAGTGCGGAATATAATCAACGGTATGGGGTAAGGCCGTAGAAACAAGCTGAGCCACAGCTAGGCCCAATATATACAACCCCAAATTACCAACATAACTACAACAAGTGTGTGCCAGGACTAGTGTCACAGTGTCAACGGGCGGCTACATAGATACAACAACTGAAATATATATATACAAAAATATACAAGCCGCAGTCTGGAACAAAAGACTGAGCAAAATGAAACTAGAAGGCTCCAGAGGTGCTGTCAGGATGACGCCAAGAAGACAGCTCACCGTATGGAGTGACACCGCGATCAGTATCTATCAGCAGGCGGACGACCAGACGGACCAGCCTCAAGACCTGCACAATCAAGTGCAGAAAAAGAAAGAAAGTGCAGCATGAGTACATATAAACAAATATGTACCCAGTGAGTATCCCGTCTAAACTCGTAAAGAGTAGTGACGAGAGGTAGAATACATACTCACTAAGGTCCAGTACATAAATAAATAAATAAATAAGGTACATGCTGAGCAATAAATCATGTGAGAAAATACATCAAGAAAGGACATGTAATCAACAAACATGTAACTGATCTTAAACATAACCTTTCTTTGTAAACTGATCATATGTATCACTTGTTTTCTTTCATTAACTGAAATGTCTTATCTTTATTCTCAATTGTTCATTTTCCAATACTCATTATTGTTTCTCAACCCACCCTCGTACGATCCCAACTCAATGCAAATGCTGATGAATGCAAATGTGTATATAAATATATATNCTCGTGGGAAAATATCTCTCCCTGCTCGCGAATCATTCATGCGACTCAGGGGCCAATGACATATATATGTAATCTCTCGATCACGAATCATACCTATGACTCGGGGCCAATGATGCAAAGTAAAACTCTCCCCGATCACGAATCATGCCTGTAACTCGGGGGCCAAAGAAAATATAAGTTCTCCCCGATCACGATTCATACATGTGACTCGGGGGCCGATGAAATTAGTAGTATAATTCTCCCTGATCACGAATCAAA